>JAJMJJ010000120.1:0-41290 GCA_030568955.1 Geotrichum siamense (nom. inval.) | reverse complement strand
AATGATAGGAATGCCGTTACACCCATGGCTAATGCTACTGCAATTTGCGCTCCTAGCAGTCGAACAGGGTACTTCAATGGATCAAATGGAGCTTCAGGAGCTGTACCATTAGGTCCATCCCAATATGACTCAAATGCCACAATTGGTTGTTGAGGATCCATTGGTACACGATAGGTAGGGGAGAATATTTGGAAGTTCGAAAGTTGGCAAATTACGTGGAGAAAATCGTACATAGATAATCAGATGAAAAAATATGCAGCCTTAGAAGGTTGCCTAATTGGGTGCAGAACAATCGGGGATAGTTCAAAAATTCAAATTTCCGAGTTATGTAATATATTAGATAATAGTAACTTAGGTACTAGTAAATTTATAAACAATAGATTAGACTTTACAAGAGCGAGAATAATATAATGTAGTAGTCAATTCATTGGGAAAAAGATGTTTCAACTTTTAAGAAGTTAAAATTTGCAACGGTGCTTACAGAATGGGATAAATCAGTTTGTATTTTGTATATGTATGTACCCAATCGATGTTATTGGATGAAAAATAAAATAAACTAAATGTATTTAATTCATAAGAATACTATTGAATTAAAAAAGTATTCAAAAATTCTTTTTTTCTTTAAAGAATTCTATTAAATAAAGCAAAATTTACCAAAGAAAAAAAATAGTATGTCTTCTGTCATATACCTGGGGAAAGGAAATTTATACACTAATATGGAACTGATGCATATGCTTGAACTTTGCTATTGTAGGATCGACAATCAAATCCCTACGGTAGTTAAGTATTTATATGTAAACAGTTTTTTTTCTAATTCCTGCTTCTCTATAGTAGTTTAATTTTTGCCGTAAATAAACCTTCTAGATTGAACACGCTTTTGTAACTAAAACAAATTTATAATTCTAGGATACTTTAATTTTACCTATATAAAGATATTTGTATATATGTACATGAAAGAGCAAAAAATTAATAGAATAAGTATCACAAAATTTAAATATTGATTAGAATGATTTGTAATTTCTTAATTTGATCATGTCTTTTTTCTCGTTAAATTTTTTTAATAATTTAAAAGGAAAATACACCTTTTTCTTGTTTTTCGTAGAATTTTCTGTTTACCCCAGCTACAAATAGAGCTAAGGCAGTATTTGGTAGAGTACCCACATATTCATTCCAGTAAGTAAAAGCTTTTGAAGGAACGTGACTGATATTAAGATCTCTGGAAATCTCCTCTGTAATTTCTTCTTGACTCTTCCAGCATTTATGAGCATTACCATATTCAGATTGCAAATACCAAGCAATAAGCTCACCAAGTTCATCTTCGGTAGAAGCTCCGTAGTTTTCTAGGTTTTGCAAAAGGCTGACAGCTTCCCAAATGGAAGATAAAGACATGTTATGGCTCCCAATTGGAACAACCTTAGGAAACGTAGTAAAGTGGTTTTGATTCATATAAACAGCGGACATTGCTACAGAGAGTATTGATACGTTGATTTTAGAGAATGTTTATGACTGGTATGAAAGTACAAATTAAAATTGAAATAAAAATAATTATCACGAGAGGAATTTAATGAGTATTTATTTTTGGATATCGAAAATGCACATCAAATACTTTTTTGCTCTATGTTTATAGTACATACTGCATAGGTATGAACATTTGTAGGGTTGAATTTAATGCAAAAAGTCATATTTTACAATTTCTTTTAATTATTAGACTTGAAAATAATTTTGATTTGCAGTACCCAAATATTGCGCCGAAAAAACAAGAAAAAATATAACTTAGACCTTTAGCAATTTAATTCATGACGTTTGTTCTACTAACATACACGATGGTATTCCATTATTGCATATATGTTTGTATATAAACATTTTATTTTAATATATACATTCCTACATAGGTACCTACATAGGTATGTAAATTTTCCCAATCCTCTATAAAATATAGCATTCTGTTGACTTGGTAAAAAGTAGTATTTTAATTAAACCAATTTTTTTTTTTTTTTTTTTTTTTTAATTTTCGTCACAACTTTAACAGTAGAATGGTCTATTATTTGAAAATAGCAAATATTAAAAAATTACTGAAACTATTTAACCACTGTATTATCTTCTAAATTTTATGGCGATTACAACTAATAGGTACATACATAGTCGGTACATACCTACCTAAGCCTCTATTTACCTAGGTAGGTACCTATGTATGTAGATGCCTCGATTAAATATCATATTTTTATAGTGAGATATATACGTTTCAATGTTTATAATTCACTAGTAGTAAAAATAAACTTATTAATACTTTGATCTGTAACAAATAGTACAATATCCGCTTAACCAGATATTTAAACATTTGAATACACATATACATACTTATCTGAAGAAATTTGTCTCTATACAAATATCGGAGTTACTGGATGCTTTTTCCAAAACTCTGTTAGAACCCTTCTTAATTAATTTAATAGAGGATATACGAGGGATAGTAAAAAAATAAATAAAAAAAAAACTTGAGACTAATAGCAATAAGTTGTAGAAAGATTGCGTTAAGTTGCTACTATACATATTACTACATCCTTATTATTTATACGCATTCAAATGCTGAACCATATTTCCTTGTTTAAACATAATTTGGGCATTCATACAAGTACATACGTGCATGGGTATTTGTAGTACAATATTATATCATCGTTTTTTCGAATCAAAGTGGAACAGTTTGGATCAACTCTCATTTGTTGGTTTCCTTTGACAGGTCCAAAGGACATGAATTGTCATTCAAATTTACACAGGTAGTTTAGATAACCCTCACCCTATATGAGTCTGATCAAATATAGGGCTACCAACAATCCCTTCAAAAGTCTTAATTCACCGCGATCTTTCTGTGGTTGACAACTTCAAAATTAAGGCAAAATATCGTTTTCAAAGATCGTCGGATAAAAAGCCAAATGAAGGCTTTGAAAGGGGCTATACATAGAATTAATCAGCATCTATATATTTTTTTTGGATTTTGTTTATGTAATTTTAAGTATAAAACTTTTTGTGTGCTAGGAAATCTGTTTTTACATAGAAGTAAAATCTTTTGGGTTAGCCCGTCTTAAACTCAAAAGATTTGTGTACATATTCAACAACATTTGGATCTACTACTCCAAAACAGTGTGTCATTCTTCATCCATAACTTAGGTTGCCACAACATATACAACGATTTCATGATGTCCTCAGCAAGGTCTCTCAATTTTTATATCTACGACCGGTCTCCCGTTTTTATCAACACTTTTACACAACTCCTTAAGCGCAGTCCCTTAGCCAGCTCCTCGATCAAGATCACGATCGTTCCGTCGAGCAATGCACTCTACAGTCAATCAAGTCTTACTCCAGTCGTTAAAGAATTTCAATTTGGAGCAATTGTGTCGCCAGCCAATTCATTTGCAAGAATGGAAGGAGGATTTGATCTTGCAATTGCTAAATATTATTTGTCTTACGCCGGCTTCGATAAATACACTTCTGGAATAATGACGAGAGCAATTCAAAATCTTGTGATTGAGCAGGATAATATGGGATATATTCCAATAGGAAGTACTCTAAAAATTAAAGGATCAGATATTACAAAGGAACTACTCTCCATGCAGAGAGACCAAAAAGCCAATTATAACGAAATTCCTCAGTACTCCGCACCAGATTTAATTATCCTACCGACCATGGTACGACCCATGCTTTTAAGAATTAGTCCTTCTACACAGTTATCTGATAGTGTGATTTTTAATGGCGTTTGGAATATGCTTTGCCTATTGACAAAATCTCACTTGAATACTAAGGAGTCTGTGCTATATGACGAATTACGAATTCTTATTACAGGCTTGGGAACCGGCACAGGTGGAGTTCCTCACGAGTTAGCAGCAATACATATGTTTAGAGCTTTTTCAATTTTTGCCCAAACACTCCATCAGAAGGAAAAAGGTGACAAGACCGAAGTAATGAGGCTAGTTATTAACCAAATTATCAATTGGAATTAACAATGTCTATTTGACTGGAAATAATTAATTGATGATTCTCTTTTAAAACATATATCAATAATAGTTGAGTATCCCCAACTGTTGATAACAAGAGACTGTTGGACGTACAATTTATGTTTTGTGCAAGATAATTTATATGTTTACATATATTATCATTATGTATATATATCTATATATATTTAATATATTATCTCTAACTTTTGTTTTGATTTATGGAGTAAAGCAGAATGGGTACATCTATGTTTACGGTATTTGATGGTTAATGATATTTTACCCCATATACGTCATGTACGGTATATTACATAGAGCTAAACTCAAAATTCCGATCTATTACAAAAAGGTACATATATGTATATACATTTTTCAATGCAAAATACTCATACCCAGATTCTAGCATTGTATCGCAGTTCTGGTACTAATTGAATTATTTGATTCAACAGCATGGAGAGTGTATACAAAGATGGTGCATGCAGGGACTACGAAAATAAAAATGCTGTAATTTTATAGATGGTTCGGTGCATGTGACAGAAATTATTTAGCACACAGAGAGCCAATTGTTTAATTTTCAAATTTCATCTTTTACCCACATAAACATTCGCACATAAATACATACACAAAATGCTTAATGTTCTCTTTGCTTTATTTCATGTTTTGGTAGAGGTAATCTATTACTGGTCCAGCCGGCTTAAGTCATATTTATTCATCCACAAAGTAAGTGAGGTTGATGAACTGAAAATAGCTTTAAAGCACGCCGAGAATTATGATGAATGGAATACTGTTGCCCATCTACTGGATTCAGCTCAAGGAAATGACCTATGGAGGCAGAATCCCGTTAGTTCAAAATACGATTACAAATTGATATCCATGAGGTTGAAACAATTGGTGAAAGCAAGGAAAGCTGGTAGTTCAGCAGAGTTAGTCACATTGCTTCGATCTGGTCTACTAAGGAATCTAGGATCTATAACTAATTCTCAGCTGTATAATCGAAGCTATTATGGTACAAAACTTCTTATCGAGGAATATATTACCGAAGTGATATTATGTTTGGAGCATTTAGCTTCAAATCAAAGCGAAGATTATTTTCAATCTCAGCAAGCTAAGTTGGACTTTTTACATGACACACGACAAAGTTTTGGAAGATCAGCATTAGTACTCCATGGTGGTTCATTGTTTGGAATTTGTCATATTGGAGTTGTGAAAGGTCTTTTTCTTCAAGGCCTTTTACCAAAAATTATTTCTGGAACTACTGTAGGAGCATTAGTCGCTGCACTGGTGTGTAATTCTGGTGACGAAGAATTTCTAGAAATATTAGACAACCTTCACAATTTGATCCCTCCAATCGGTGTAGAAAAAAAAAGTAAGATGGACCGAATGCTGAATGGAGAATATCCAGGAGAACTATTATCCTTAGCTACATATGTTAGAGATATATTGGGTGATACAACTTTTGAAGAAGCGTACATGAAGACTGACAGAGTGCTAAACATAACTGTAACATCGGACCATCCAAAATCTGTTCCTAGCTTGTTAAACTATTTAACTACTCCTAATGTAACAATTTGGTCAGCTGTAAATGCTAGCATTGGAGCTGGAGTTTTATCTGATGATGCTACCCTTATTGCAAAGGATCATAAAGGAAATATTATTCCAAATGTAAGAAACGATATCAAATTTAAACCTGCTAATAAAGCCATCTATGGTGAAAGAGATTCTCCATATACAAAGCAAGCTGAGCTCTTTAATGTTAACAATTTTACCGTCTCACTCGCACGTCCTTATCTAGCTCCACTCTTTGCTGGTGAACAGACCTATCGTGGGTACGGAGGATGGCGTCCAAAACTTTTCAGAGTTTTTAAGTTAGAACTTCAGCACCGACTTCGTCAACTTGCCAAAGTCGGACTTCTTCCTGATCTCATTCACAGAATGTTACTTGATGAGCGTGTACAAGGTGGTGAAGATGTTACAGTAGTTCCAGAACTGGATTCTTTTGTGAAAGAGCTAATTCTTTCTAACGATGATGAAGGGGTAGAATATTATGTGAGGATGGGAGAACGAAGTGTATGGCCTTTTGTTAGCATTATTTGGGCTAGATGTGCGATTGAGTTTGTTTTGGATGATTTGTATAATCGTGCAAGGAAAACTAATATTGCATAATTTATAACATTTAATTCAGATGGTAATCTTGTCACATATACCACATGCTTTACATTTGAGTGGTTTTGAGGTTACCTTCAAGTATTTATACACTTTTCAATAGATTCACATACCTACCTAGGTACATATGTAGACAACAACTTATATGTGGTGTCCTCAATCTTTGTGCAACGCCTATGTGATAGTAGACCTAGAATTAAGTGCATGTTCTTCCCTGAACTACCCGTCCTTGATTTTTCTGTGATTTTCTTCTCATTTCCAGGTTTAATTGCGTAGTTTCTATATAATATATCTTCCTTTATGGACCACACAAATATAGCTTAATGAATGTTTCGGTCAAGGAGAAACTAAAAAGGTATTTGGTGTGAGTGACTGAGTAAGGACTAGACATTATACATTTTGTACAATAAGTTTCTATTGATTCATAATGTCGTCACCCACAACATTAATAATCACCCAATTACATAGTAAATTTCTTTACATTATTGATTTAACCCCATACTTGAATATAAATGTGCAATTTAAATTTCATGTAACTTGGTCAAGATGAAATATAACTTAACTTCATGTGACAATTTATACTTAAGACCCAGAATTACTCATTTCATAGGGAAACTCTTACACGTAAAATAGTAAGCGCGAAAACCGAAGCGCGCGTCAAATTAATTCCAATTATTTTGCTTCTTCAACGCACTTTATAGTACAATGTCTTTGATCTCAGAACCAGCACAGCATCTTCATGCACTGATGCTTTCGAGACATAATAGTTCATATCTCTATACACAAGCCGAGCTCCAGGATCTTATGCTAGCAAAAGACCTTAACGACTTATTGAAAGTGATACAAGAACTAACGAATGCACATCTTATCAAGTTATCACGATCAGAATCCAACATTGTTCTTTTTGGAGCTGTTCCACACAGCGTTGCATCACTTATTAACTCACTCAATCAAGACGAGGCCCTTATCTATACATACATTGCAGATGCTGGCAGGAATGGGATCTGGACAAAAACATTGCACGCTAAAACCAATCTCCATCACAATGTTATTTCAAGATGTTTGAAAAGTTTAGAAAACATGAGGCATGTCAAGCAGGTGAAGAGTGTAAAGCATCCAATGCGAAAGATATTTATGTTAGCAGATGTTGAACCTGCATTAGAATTAAGTGGGGGACCTTGGTTTACGGATGGGGAAATCGATACAGAATTTATCGATAGTTTATCAACTGTGGTTTGGAAATATGTTGAAGGAAAGTCATTACCTTTAAATGAAAGTGAAGCAGAGGAAAAAACTTTTGCTACAAATTATAAGGATTTTCCTTCAGCACTTGATATTTACGAATTTGTGAAAGAAAGCGGTGTAGCAAATGTGGATTTAAACTTACACGATGTAAGAACACTTTGTGATATGTTGATATATGACAACAAATTGGAAAAAGTAGAGGACAAATATAGGGTGACACGAGCGAGTCATCGAAATGAAAAGATAACTACTGCTGATGTTATTGATTTTGATTGGTGAAAAGTTTATTCTTCGACGAGAATTCCTCAGGTTATTTTTAAAAATATAAGAAGTTAATTGTTAATTTTTCTTCCGAAATATCTGGAATTGGCCTTTCTCAAATGCAATTCCTAATTAGACGATTATCATTGACTTCACGGGTCTAATTGTTAACCTGTTGGATTCAATTTATTTGATACTTTGAGCAAGTACCGGATTACCAGTAGTTACGAATGGGCAATTTGCGATTGTAATTTTACGAAAATTAAAATAGCCAATCATTTGTGCAATTTTATATGTACGTTTAATACCGAAAATAGGTAGTTGTGTTACGGTAGTATGCATTTATTTTCATATTAAAATTTCTTCCTGATCTAACTTGTTACTCTCTATGGAACAGTTTCTACACTTACCTACAATTAGGACATATGTATCAAGTGATTTTAGTTGCATATCTGTATTATCATTCTATAATAATAATATAAGTGAGGAATCTACGATGAAAACTTGGGAAAGTTGTCACAAGTTGGCACTATAAAAAGGCAATAGAAATTACAACAAATAAATATATCCGTGGATATCTGCGTACCTAGGTAACTAAAGTTTATTTAGAATGGTTATGCAAAGTACTTTTTTTAATTAAGTAGATTTTAATATAAATCTACATAGGGAGCTGTAAATAATTGTGAATTTCATGTTTACGGAAACTTACAATTGATTGAATGGATTAAGAAACTTCCATTAATCATCTTCTTCTTTCAAAAAAAAAAAAAAAAAAAATAACATGTATATTGTATATAATTAGAACAAATACCTATCTATCTATTTCATATTTTGCGTATATTAATATGATAAAATCAGTTATATAACGAATTCTGGTTTTCATAAATGAATTTCTCCCTTTAGCATTTTGTAAGTTAGCATTTCCTTTTTGAGGGAGCATAATTTCTTCATACCCTAAAGATTTCTTAATTTTAATTTAAAATTGGGGTTTTTTTTTCTTTCTTTATTTCTGAATATTTGCAACGTTGACAATTTATGATATTAGACAGCAAGAGGATTGAGTGTCATTCTTTGACTTTGTTGTTAATTTTTTTTGGCCATGAGACTTTTTCTTTTCTGCATTTCGAGCTCCTGGACCACCTCTTTTCTCCACTACCTGTTTTACCAACCAAATAAATGCTTCTTCCACGTTAACTCTTAGTTTTGCACTCATGTCTATAAATCCACACCCGTGTGCTGTAGCCCAAGCCATTCCTTCTTCATTTTTGACCACTGCTCTACCAGTTTGAATTAAATCAATTTTATTAGCAGCTACTATTTTAATTGTTTTGCCGTATGTATTTTTTTCAATTAATTCGTCAAAATATTCAAGATGTTCGAGTGAACGACGTGATGTTACATCGTAGACCAGCATGTATCCATGAATGTTCTCACCGCAAAGAGATGACAGCATATCTCGGTATTCTTCTTGCCCGGCTGTATCAATGATATCTAGACGGTATGTGTGCCCATCCACTGTCCGTGACGTAGAATAGGAATCTTCAATAGTGGGATCATATTCATCAACCCATTTACCTCGAATTAAACGCATAGTAATACATGACTTACCAGCACCTAAAACATTTAATTGTGTCAGTAACGAGTTTTCTTTCTTTATAGCACCATTTTTCTTTACTAAATACTCATAAAAAAATCAAATACTTACCACCATCGCCTAATATCATAAATTTCATTTCATCTTCAAAAGGAATGGTATTAATCATTTCCAATTTATTATAGTCCACTGTTCGATTTTGAATGTATATTAGTCAATGGAGTTCCGATAAAAAAATATTTGTTAACTAAAAATAACAGCACCAAATTCAAAGATTAGAAAGACGTATAAACGAGATTTGAGAATACCTATATAAAAAATTCAGAAAGAAGAAAAAATGTAATTCTATTTCCACAGAAATGGTATGAAAACAAATAAATCCCAAGATTTAAAATTAAAAGAAAAAAAAATCAATTAATTGAAATTATTACTTCATACAGTTTGCAAAGTATCCATTCTATTTAGTAGCTCTTTATTTTTTAAAATTCCGTCAGATAATTTATTTGGTAAAAGTCCAATTTTCTTGAGGAATTCTACCACGGAGAACAGGGATTTCAGTACCAGGAACATAAACATCTTCAAACAAGATCTTGGGCTCAGCAGCAGGAGGAGGCGCGGCTTGGGCTTCAAGACTTTCTTTATCGACATAGGCACGTGCTTCCTTATCAACTTTCTTAAGTTCTTCCTCTGTAACAAGTCCTAAATCTGTCAATCTGTGCTTAAGACCGGCAATAGGATCACTCTCAGATCTCATGTGTTGAATCTCTTCACGAGTACGGTAAGTGGTACCAGGATCTGACATGGAGTGACCACCATATCTATAGGTCTCGTACTCAAGAACAATAGGTCCCTTACCAGAAGTAGACCATTCTTTAGCAAATTTAGTACCCTGGTAAACAGCGAGAATGTCCATACCATTAATCTTAAGACCAGGAATATACTGACCGCGCTTGTAGTAATCAGTCAATGCAGATGAACGAGCAGCGGAAGTACCCATACCATACTTGTTGTTTTCACAAGCAAAGACACAGGGAATGTTCCAAAGCTTAGCCATGTTAAAAGATTCAAAAATTTGACCTTGATTGGAAGCACCATCACCATAGAGAGCAATGGTAGCAGCATCTTCACCTCTGTATTTGTGAGCAAAAGCTAGGCCGGCACCAACAGGGACTTGTGCACCGACAATTCCGTTACCACCATAGAAACCCTTGGTGAACATGTGCATAGAACCACCCTTACCAAATGAGACACCAATACGACGACCAAGCAATTCACCAAGAATTGACTTTACAGAAGCTCCGCGCATGAATGCAAAACCGTGACATCTGTAAGAAGTAATGACAGAATCACCCTTGTTGATGGCGTGTTCGACACCGACGGAAATGGCTTCCTGGCCAGTGGAAAGATGGCAGAAACCTCTAATCTTCTTAGCCTTGTAAAGAGCATCAGCTGCCATTTCAAGGCGGCGAACAATGACCATATCCTTGTACATTTGAAGAAGTTCGCTAGATGACAATTCAATCTCGAAACTGGGAGGATCCAATTCATAAGTAGTGAAGGACTTTTCGGGGAGAGTGATGGTATGTTTAGGATCAGAGGTGGAAGAGGCCATTGTTCTGGCTAAGGCAACCTGTCTAAGAGCAGGTCTGGCACGAACTAAAGAGCGCAACATTTGTATATGAATAGTGAAGATGTATCAATGGTGAAAAAGGTTGGGAAGAAGAAAGGAGAAAAAGATAAAAGTTTGGAATTTAAGAGGGGTGTTATTTAGCTGGCTTTATTACTCTACAGCAAAATCCGTTGGGCCAATTGCAACCACTATGCAAAAGGAGGGGCAAGGTGGGGGTTAGGGGTCACGAAAAGCAGTGGAAAACGTCTGATGTTACATAAGGGGTTAGGGTATATGCTACATCTTGTAGATTCCCGGTTCTTATTTGACATACTGTCTACAGTGCATACTCCGTGCGGTGCAGTACAATTAGATATGTGAACATTGAAGCCATCACATACACCAAGTTTGCAATTGGAAATTTCAGCTGAAGGATATTAGCAAACAATATCTTTCTGTGAGTGACATATTTAATGGCTATTGAAATAAAGAGCAACTACACAACAATATTCCACACATCACGACCCATTAGAGTTTGTATGTATTGTTTTTAAATAATAAAAGTCGCGGACGTTCTGCTTGCAGGCTCCGAGAGAAGATACGGAATTGAATTGATTCTTCTCGGGTCCGGTCCCCGGGAATTAATGAGCCTATTTTAGGACTATTATTTTTTCACCCACATAATCTCCACTTCGCTACTACATGTCTTTCTACGTAGGTATATACATGTGCTTAGGCCAAAGTTCCTCTGCAACGCATAAAATATTAAAAAAGAAAGAAAGAAAAAAAAACTCTAGCGCTTCTTGCTTTCCGCTTTTCATTATCCGTCAATTCTCCGTCATGTCAAGTTCCAGATCTTCCCGAGTGATGTGACAATAGCAAGAACGTTTTGTTTTTGACCTTGTCACAGATATTAAAGAATGACACAACAGTGAGGAGAGAAAATTAGAAGATATGAAACTATTGATCTGAATTAGACGTAGTGTATTCTAAATAGATACTACCAACTAATTATCTTTACAGGTAATAACTCATTTTCATGTTCATTTATATGTGGATAGATAGATAATACATAAAAACCTACTCCTGAATGCGTATGTAGGTTTGAATTAACACAGCAGCCTTGCCGAAACAAATATTGTGTTCTAGGCTCTGCGTTCAAAATAATTTATAACAAATATCTGGTAACGTTTCATATTTCATCCTTCCTTGTCCATTGCATACAGTTGCTGATCGACTTTAGAACGAAACAATTTGTTTTGGACATCTATTCCAGAGATTCCCGAGATGCAAGAAATGAAGCTTCGTCAAAATCTGGATTCTGAATTGGTTGATACTTTCCACTCCTATTCACTGGTACAAAAAATGCTTTCGGCCTCCTTCCTGAAGTCATAATATTTTCTGAAACGAGTTTTCTGGCAATCACAGGTCTAGATTCCATACAACGCTGAGCGTCCATATCCATATCGTCATCAGTATCGGTAGAACAATCATTTTCCTCTTCTTCCATACGATCACGCTTCAGATTTAATCTTAAATGCACTCCTGGCTGTGTTTCTGAACTAATATGAGCAGGTGCTGAAATATTTCTGCTAGCACGGATTGGTTGAGGATAGTTACTAGAAGGCATTTCTATGAATGAAGTGCCTTCATGACCAGTTGGTGGTGGTGAAAAATAGTTTGGTTGATATGATGGTATAGTTCCACTATGATGTCCTTCATTAATATTTTTTCTAACTTTCATACCTACATGTATTAAATTAGCTTGAACGTCGTCTGGAACAGAAGGAAACGACGATGGGGACATCATTTCCTGTAGTGAAGAAGGTAAGAATTTATAGTCTCCGGCAATTTTATTTGATGCTATTGTTGCGATACCAGTATTACTTGGAAGTTTTGGAGCATAATACTGCGGTGTCAAAACACGTTTCTGATCGTGGGACATTATTGCAGGTTGCTGAATATATATAAAATGAAAATTAAAGATGTTGGATGCTAATTTTGAATAAATTCTTTGAAATAAGAAAGTGTGACAACAAAAAAAAAAGGGAAAAGGGTCATGATTGGAAGAAAGGAGGAAAAAATAATTAATCGTACACATTTGGCGTTTGAAGGTTCTGCCTAATCAGGAAGGTTAATTTTGATTTGCACACTTGATTGGTGAATACGCGTACAGAGTGTCAAATTCTCGTGATACTAAACATGTGGCCATCGCAATCTACAGGTTGCTTACATCATGTTTTGTAATGATTAAACATTATTACATAATTTATTAATAACAACTTCTTTTAAAGGCAGGGTGAGGCGCGCAGGAACAGCGATCTCTCCAACTGTTGCCTATAGGGTTATTTTTCTGCTATCGCTCGCGTCTTGAGTCACTTAGGGGTATTTTCAGGTTTAGCATTGAATTCGACTCGAACAATATATAAACCAGTGGTATCCTTCAAGATATGATGAATTTTCTTCAATTACTACAACAGTTGTTAATCGAACACAAGGACAGCCGTTGCTCTCTAATTTCATTTGATTCCTACATTTTTATTTTCCAGCCCTGCTGTTATTAGTACTCTACTACTACTGATCTGTTGTCATCTATCGCTTTACCCCTTTTTATTCTTTCCTACATCTTTATCTATCCTTATCCAACAAAATGGCATTCAACATCTCTTCTCAAACTGCTATCGAGTACGAAGAAAAGTACTCTGCTCACAACTACCACCCTCTTCCTGTAGTTTTAGCTAAAGGAAAAGGGGCTCATGTTTGGGACCCTGAAGGCAATGAGTACCTTGATTTCCTTTCTGCTTACTCTGCTGTCAACCAAGGCCATTGCCACCCCAAAATCATTGAAGCTTTGACTGCTCAAGCTCATCGTTTAACTCTTTCATCTCGTGCTTTCCACAGCGATGCCTTTGGAGCTTTTGCCAAATTTGTTACTGAATTCTTTGGTTTTGATATGGTTCTTCCAATGAACACTGGTGCTGAAGCCGTCGAAACTGCTATTAAGTTGGCAAGAAAGTGGGGTTACGTTAAGAAAGGTATCCCTGAAGGTGAAGCCATTGTTCTTTCTGCTACCGAAAATTTCCATGGACGTACTCTTGCTATTGTGTCAATGTCTACCGATCCTGAAGCTAAAGAGAATTACGGCCCTTACCTCGAGAACGTTGGCCCTTTCATTCCTGGTACTAACAAGCCTTTAAGATACAATAATATTGAAGATCTCGAGGAAGCTTTCAATAATGCTGGTGACAAAATTGCTGCCTTCCTTGTCGAGCCTATTCAAGGTGAAGCTGGTATTGTTGTTCCTGCCGATGACTACCTTACTAAGGTTTCTGAACTTTGTAAAAAGCACAATGTTTTGTTCATTGCTGATGAAATTCAAACTGGTATTGCTCGTACCGGTAAACTTCTTTGTGTTGAACATTCTAATGTCAAGCCTGATGTTGTCCTTCTTGGTAAGGCAATTTCTGGTGGTGTTACCCCGGTTTCTGCGGTTTTGTCTTCTAAAGAGATCATGCTCTGTTTCGAACCAGGTACTCATGGTTCTACTTATGGTGGTAACCCTCTCTCTTGTGCTGTTGCAATTGCTGCACTTCAAGTTGTTAAAGATGAAAACTTGGTGGAACGTGCCGCCACTATGGGTGAAAAATTCCGTACTGGACTTCAGCCATTATTAGATTCTGGTGTTGTCTCAGAAATCAGAGGCCGTGGTTTACTCAATGCTATTGTTATTGATGATTCTAAAACTAATGGTAGAACTGCATGGGATTTGTGTGTGTTGATGAAAGAGAAGGGATTACTTGCTAAACCTACACATGAGAATATCATTAGATTAGCACCACCTTTGGTCATTTCAGAACAAGACATTGAAAAGGGATTGGAAATCATTATCGACAGTGTTGCTGAGTTACCTAATGCCCCTAAGGCAGCTCACTAATTTTATATAAGATAAAATGATTATGTATATAATACTAAATTTATTTTAATAATGTTACGAATAAAATTTGGAGATGAATATTTCAATTTTTAATTTTTGTGTTTTTTTTTTTTTTTTTTTTTGTTTTACCATTCTTCTGTGTTGATGAATTACTATTATCGTTATTATTATACTACGATACAAGAAATTAGAGGTCATGTCATTGCTTGCGTTAAATGAGTCCTCTTTGACTGGAAGAATTATCATACGTTTTTTCATTACGATGAAAAAAATTAAGTGAAATAAAAACTTCATGATAGAAACGCGAAAATGACTATGTTGACTATGTACATTTGTGTTTATAAAATTTGTTATGTAACCAGGTTTTATAAGTGTAGTTTTTCTTCTTCTTTTGTATCTCATTTCAGTTTTACGTCCAGTCTCTAGTACCGGCTCTGACGAGTTCAAGAACTTGCCAACCCTTGGTTTCAGGATCTTCAATGTTCTCGGGGATTCTAGTGAGTACCATGGCATAAGTACTCAATTGAATGTGGTCTTCAGTACCAGCAGCAATTTCATCGGTCTTCAAATTCTTAAAAAGATGAATTTCCTGGGCTCGACATCCAATGACATAAACTGGAACATCAGAAGGAGCAAGCAATTTGGCTGACAAAATATCAACACCACGAATATCTATAACTCTACCCGCAGAATACAAATTAGCTTCCTTAATAGGCTTTTGGTTAGCAGCCCAAATATTGAACGGTGCTTCAGACAACCATTGTTTTAGAATCTCTTCATCTCCCTTGACGTAAGCATCCAAAACTTCAGGAATAATATAGTTCCGTACATCCTTAAGGAATTCATCTTGTCTAAAGGTAGGATCAAGTTCTTTAAACATTCTTACAACTCGAGCTGCTTCTGTTTCTTCAAACAATCCACCAATCTTCTCAGTGATGTTTCTCACAGCAGAAATAAATCCATTCTCAGAATCTTCGTAGGCTTCTTTCATATCACTGAGCTTACGACCAGCTGCAGAATTAGCCTTAAACTTATCCCAAGATTCTCTCCAACTCTCTTTCACGTCTGGATTTTCATGTAAAACAACATCTTGGCCAGCTTCAAGATTTTCCTTCACAGGCCTTCTCTTAATTCCACTCCTTAGTTCTTCTTGAATTCTTTTTCTTTCTTCTTCTTCACGTCGCTTTCTACGTGCAGCCTTGTCTTCATAACCACCATATCGCATACTACTACCATCATCAATAACTTCTTTCACAGATTTGTAAATTTCAGTCTTTCTGATGGGTTCGGTGGCCTTGTCAAGAGAATCAACAGTTGAAGAAGCAGCATTTCTCGTGGTTTTCATAACTGATGAATCCCAAGTGGCGGAGGCAACATTACCAACTACTTCACCAGCCTTATGCAAGGTTTTACCAGTAACAGAGGTTGCAGCGTTGGTACCTTCTTTAGCCTTATCATAAGCTTCTTTTGCCCTTTTATAGGCACCACTCTCGACCATTTTTCCCGTTTCATCAGCAAGAGCCTTAATATTGTTTTGCAACTCATCACTCTTCTTCCATTCAGTTCTGAAAGTATCGACAAAAACTTGGAAAGGGGATTTATCGGGATCATGATTACTCTGCTCTTGCTTTTGTTCCTGTTGGTTGTCTTGTTTCTTTTCATTCAAAACCAGTCTGGATGTATGGAAATACGCAGGACGACTGGCATGCTTGATAGCTGCTTGCAGCAGTACCCTAGACTGATTGTATTTTTGCAGTCTCAACATATTATTGATGGTATATTTTTGTTCCCTTGCCAAAAAGAATTATTATGTACAAAGGCACTTGTTGATCTGAAAAATACTTGATGTAGGGAAATTTTAGATGGGGATTCTGAAAAATTTTGACATGCGCCAATATAAGCCCCGGTTAGGGTTTTCATGAAAAATCATCTAGAACATTACTTCAAACCTGTGTGTACTATGTACTTCTTGTTCAGTCCTGGGGTCAATCACCGAATTCCGGAATTTGTTCAATTTTATGTTGTGACATTACAAATTATTACTAGGCGCCTACCTTCATATATATGTAGTAAGTATATACGTTGCATGCCAAGTTATTATATATTATGACCTTCTCTTGAATGTTGCTTTAGGCTTTCAATATAAATTTCGGCAATTATACAATATTTTAGTTTTGGTCTATTTGTATTGATTGGGTAATTTACAATCGGCATAGAAGTAATTACATAACAGATTTTATATCAGATATAATAAGCCTTCAGAAATAAATATATTATCAACATCGCGTTACTATTATCATTTTTTGTACAAAATGGAATAGGTTTATATCGATAATTTATTATTCATTATGAAAAATTGTTATCTGTCTATTTATTTATTTATATAGGTACCTATATGTGTACTAATAAAAGCGCCCTTATGAAATTAATTCAAAGTTGTTCGTATATCCGTGTATTTACCACATGATAGGTTCCGTACTACGGTAGATACCTTTTATTGTTTTAAAATTGAATATTTTCTCGAATTAACAATATATTACAGAGGGAATAGTTACAATTGTCAATTAGTAACCATGATTTAAGGTATATACTGTTTGATCGTTTAACGTTACGGGTCGATTACACAAGTACTAATATTTCCCAAGGTCTACAGTCATAAAACAAAAGTATAAATTCTAAATTTAAATTGAATGTGTAGAAATGTAGATACCTACCTACCTACCTACAGTCATTGGCTGAGCGTACATGCAAATGTAAGGATGAAAATGTGGTTTTCATTTTACTACCAAGTATATAATACAATTAGAAAATAAAAATAAAATATTACAAACTGCTATTAGATTAGAATACAGGTAGTCATTGTGTTAACGTTGCTTTCGTCATTCTTTCCGAATTTATCGATACCTAGCAACCAACAATCGTTACGCAAAAAATTGTAAAACATTAAAAATATGACGGGAACGGGGTTCGAACCCGCGCATTCTTACGAATAGCAGATCTTAAGTCTGCCGCCTTAAACCACTCGGCCATCCCGCCTTTTAAGACAATCAAAATGTTTCAGAATTCATAATTTATATATTGTCAATAGAATTACTACTTTATTCCGTAGCGCACAATTGAGTAGAATCTCATGTTCGAACTTGTCCTGAGTCGGTCATGGTGCTCTAGGGGGTAAATATGTATATTTGTGGTTCAAGAGCAGGACCCAGAATTGTCAATGTGGTGAGTTAACTTCTGCGCAACACATCCTTGTTGAATGCAGTGATTTTGCTGCAAATCGTTACATCTTGAGAAAGATTTCTCCGGAACTTGTTGTCAAGGTTCTCCTCATTTCTCCGGAACTTGATGTCAAGGTTCTCCTCGATACGTGTGAGGGCATTGATGCGGTGGTCAAGTAATAATAATAATAAATCTGTTTATAATAATAATAATAATAATAATAAATCTGCTTATAGTCCTATATAGAATCTTATAAGTAAATATAAAATGAATACTAACGTAAAAATAAAATAGTCACAAAATAAAACATTATATAAAAGAAGACTGTGTTAAATTTTGCCTGATACAGGCTTACAAGGTCACATTTTTCCCTGTGTCTTTTGAATTATTATAGTTAGGATGGGGCTAAATTTTTCAGAAATCAGAATAAAACTTGGTGGTCAAGTTTCTGTCTTTTACACCGGCACTCCTCTCTAGATGGTAGGTCCCATGGACCGTTGGTTTGTAATGGTTTTTCTCTTGAAGAGAATATCCTCTACATCTGAAGGTAATAAGTTTCTCCATTAGAATGATCAAGTTTTCCCATTGCACGGTAATCAGCTCTATTACTGATTTCTGAAAAATTTAGCCCCATCCTAACTATAATAATTCAAAAGACACAGGACTTTGTAAGCCTGTATCAGACAAAATTTAACACAGTCTTTCTTTATATCATGTTTTATCTTGTGAATATTTTATTTTTACGTTAGTATTCATTATATTTACTTATAAGATTTTATATAGGACTATAAACAGATTGATTATTATTATTTAGTATGAACTAGCCCTCTTTTTTCTGAATGCATTATTATGAGCTTCACGGAGTAAAAAACTCAATACATAGCTATTGTTCTACTGGAATTAATTATTTTTACGTTTCTTCATGCTCTTTGGACACTCCATATTCCTGTTCATCTCAATGCAAAAATTTCTACCACTCATGGTCATACTTTACCTGCACCAAGGTATTGTACTACGTACAATTTAATCGCACTAGAAGATTGAAATAAAACGTATATTGAAATGCAATGAAAAAAGTCGGATAAAAGTATAAATCAAGGGAACAATCTATTTGGCAACTATTCCGAGCAAAATAAGCCTTTTGCAATAGAAACATAAAATAGATAGCCTAGAAATGTATTAAAAAAATAAAAACTACATATATATGTACATATTTTTATATTATTAAATATTAAAAAAATGGTTTTCGAAGTCAGCTTTAATTACATACATGTATGTACATACCAAGAATAAAAGAAACGATTTAAGCAAGATCAATATACATACAAAAAAAACATGCATACCTACATACATAGGTAGATATGTGTGTATATGTACATTATTGTAAAATATGGCAAAGTAAATCATAGCGCAGTCAGCCAACAGATTTAGTCCATATAATTTGTGGTACGATTCGAGAATATATTACACCCTCAAGTTAGAGATACTCAAAGAGAACAGTGAATATAACACATAAATGGCAATGAATTGTAATTAATTAAAGCAATTTTAAGTATTTACTTATTTAAAAGATTGATAATTTTGTTGGCAATTCAGTTCTTTGTCAACTAGGTACGTTCTTGCGATGGATACATATACAAATATCGTGAGATTAAAGAAGAGAATGAATCCAATAGAGGAAATGAAAATCAGATGTAATTATATTTTTATTAAAAAAGTAGAACATTATATAGTTTTGAACAAATTATTACTATTGAAACTCACTACTATCATTAACCTGGTTTCTTACATTTTATCACTATTAAGCTATATGCAGATGAAAATTGAGACTCAGAAAATGGGAAAGAGAAAACAAATTTAGACAAAGTTAAAAAAAAAATATAGTTGCTTCAGGTACAATGCCGAGTATAATAAATCAATAAAAAGATTTAATCTTTCATTCATACTAGAGTTGATTGATATTAACTCGAGTGAGAGAGAGGGAGAGAGACCACTCACTTAATTTTCAGGTTTTGAAAAATTGGGACAAAAAGGTTTAAGGAGTGCCACAACTTTTAATATTTTCACATACTCGAATCCTGAAATATTTACGAAAAGACGCAGACACGCAAAATGACGGATTCTCCAGCAATTTTGCATGATGTAACAACAACTACGGCAGTAGTGACGACCGATGTTAATGCTGCTACTACCAACACGACAACAACTCAGAATCTAATTGCAAATACCGAAGTACCACCAGAAGCTAATTCGACACAAGTTGTTACTATCAAGAAGAAGAAGGTCCGTGGAGCGAGAGTACAGAAGGAACCGGGTACTGTTCAAGATGCTCTTCCTCAGGCAGGGACTGTTTTTAATATATGGTATCTCAAATGGTCAGGAGGCGACAAAAACGATTCATTTTTTAGTCAACGACGATCCGAAGGTCGTTGTAATATAGCGAAAGATTCAGGATATACTTTAGCTGATAAGAAAGCTTCAGAGAAAGGAAGTAGTTTTTTTTGTTTATATTTTGCTAGAGGGCTCTGTACAAGAGGTAAGAAGTGTGAATATTTACATAGACTACCGGTTATTACTGATTTGTTTCCACCTAATTTGGATTGTTTTGGAAGAGATAAGTTTGCCGATTATCGTGATGATATGGGAGGTGTGGGCTCATTTTTGAGAATCAATAGAACATTATATGTGGGGAGAATATCATTAGCTGGGCGGGAAGATAGGCTGGAAGAATTAGTATCTAAGAATTTCGCAGAGTGGGGTGAAATTGAAAGAATTAGGGTACTTAATAGTCGGGGTGTTGCATTTGTAACTTATGTCAATGAAGCAAATGCTCAATTCGCCAAAGAAGCAATGGCTCATCAACGTCTCGAAAACTCAAACTCCGAGGAAGTCCTTAACGTGAGATGGGCAAACGAAGATCCCAATCCTTTAGCTAAAAATAGAGAAAAGCATCGCATAGAAGAATTAGCAGCTGAAACTATTCGCAAACTATTACCCTCAGAAGTAGTACAAAGTATCGAAGGTAAAAGGAGGAAGATTTCTGGTACTGGAGATTTTGGGTTAGAAGGTTATACTGCTCCTGATGATGTTCTTTATGGAGATCCGGTAATATCCACTTCTAATAAAAATGTTTCTGAACCTCGACTACTACAACCACAACATGAAGAAGAACCGAAGAACGAATCACAATCTTCCATTGAACCTACAAACACAGAACTTGAACAAAAATTTTTTTCGAGTTCTTCTTTAACAAAACTAAACGATTTTTCATCTAAACAGTCACAACCAAAACCGCAATCATTAACTTTAGGATTAGGTGACTATGGAAGTGATGATGATGAAGATTAATGAAATTGGAGACATTGCTAACTTATATAAAGCCTTATTCGTATGAATAGAGTAGTAATAGGGTAAAATTCTGTGAAGATGGGGTATTTAGGAATCATCGCAATAACTCTGATTATATAAAGTTAGGAAATATTGCTTGGAAAATAAATATGAACATTTTTACATTAACTTATCTAATCTAGATGATTTTTTTTTTATTTAGTTAGCATCAGGGATTTCAACATCACCATCAGCGTCTTTATTTTCTTGTTGTGCTTCACGAGCAGCCTTGTCTGCAGCAAGTTTCTCAGCCATTCTACGGTGATCTTCAGCCTCTTTAGCAGCTCTCTTGGCTTGCTTCTCTTCTTCAATTTTAGAGAGATATCTACCACGAATCAAATTACCAATAGATGCAAGCTCTTCGTACTTGGCAATGTATTGAGCCTTGGAAGCATCATAACCATCTTCGTACAACCAATTCTCGGCAGCAGTAAGCTTCTCAGTAAGTCTAGCCTTCTCATCAGGACTGGCAAAATCAGCATATTCAGCCTCAAGTTTTCCTCTAATTTCATAAATGTATTCTTCAAGAGCGTTCTTACGATCCTCAGTATCGGCAACCAACTTATCTTCGGCAGTAAGCTCATTCTCCTTTTCAATATAAAGGTTTCTGCTGGCATCGTCAAGACCAAGATGGCTGTGAACAACCTCCAAAGTATCCTTCTTAACCCATTTCTTAACCATTTGGTACTTAGGTTCAGGTTCGTCTTCACCTTCCTTAGTCTCTTGAGGAATCTCTTCTTCAACTTCAATCTCCTCAGCAGTATAGGCAGATTCAACAGTATATAGACCGCTGGGATCTTGTCTCAACTTGATCTTAACGGCAACGGCATCACCGTTCTCAGAAGGGCGAACACCCTTGATGGACCATTTACCAATCCATGGGTTAACACCTGCTTCAAGGGTTTCAGGGTGAGTATATCTTGCTTCAAGGTCAAAGTCTTCACTGCGGAAAAGAGTAATAACTTTAGTGTTAGGGAAAGATCCACCTTCAGTAAATACCTCAAGCTCGGAGGTGTCTTCACCTTCGACAGCAGCCCAGGAGTAGGTGACACTGTGGAGGTTAACATCTTCAAACTTGAAAGGTCTAACACGAAGAGTAGGAGAGTGGATAGCACAAATAAAAGCTGCACCACGTGCTATAGCTTCTTCTTGGTTAAGAGTGAAAGACAATGGTCGGCCAAAAAGTTCAGCAAGCTTGTCCTTAATAGCAGGGATACGGCAAGTACCACCAATAACCTCAACAGAGTCGAGATCTTCAGGGGAAACGCGAGCAAACTTAAAAGCCTTGTCGATAGTACCTTGCAAGTTGTTGACAAAACCAATAATGTACTCTTCAAGCTCCTCACGCTTCATAGAGGAAGAAACATCAATATCTTCCATAACGGATTCAACATTGAAAGGAGCAGTTGTGTTAGCAGACAATATCTTCTTGAGTCTCTCGGATTGAGTGAGGACACGAGAGAAAGCCTTAGGATTAGTTCTAATATCGATCTTATACTTTTCAACAAAAATCTCAGCAAAGTGGTTGGCAATAGCAAAATCGACATCACGACCACCGAAATTTCTTTCGTAGGCAGTACCCAAAATCTTAAGTTCACCCTTCTTGAAAGCACCAATAGAAACAGTGAAGTCAGAATGACCAATATCGACGAAGGCAACAATCTTAGGCTTATCTTCGGGAAGTTCGTTATTCTTGAAAACACCGTAGCCAACAGCAGCAGCAGTCACATCATTGACGATTCTAACAGGGTTGAGACCGGCAATGAGGGCAGCATCAGCAGCAGCACGACGTTGAGCCTCAGAGTACCAAACAGGAACAGCAATACAAACATCCAGAATATTGCTACCTTTAAGTTCATTTTTGGTGATGGCTTTAAGCTTATTAAAGTACATTGCAGCTAATTGAATTGAGTTAAACTCTTCTTGTTTACCTTGGAATCTAACCTTGACACCAGCTTCACCGTTAACAGACACTAGAGGAGCAGTGGCAAACTTCTTTTCAAGTTCAAAATGAGGATCGTCAGCCTTAAGACCGAGAATACGTTTTAGCGATCCAACAGTGTTCTTCAAATTTGAAATTTCTTGACTCTTAGCAGATTCACCAATAAATCTGTTCTTCATACCGAAACTGATGAGAGAAGGGGTAGCTCTGTTGGAAACCTCATTGACAATAATGTCAATACCACGGTTACGGGCAACACCAATGACAGAGTTGTAATTACCGAAATCAATACCGAATGGGACACTCATGTTGTATGGGATATAGATATGTGTGCTGTTGAATTAAAAATGAAATGGCAAACTTGAATCAATATATATAAATAAAATCAGAAAAATTTTCCTGGAGTATATTTGGGAATTAAGTAGTTCTGGTACCTAGAAATAATTTCCGACCACCTGGGAGTTATTACAGGGAATCTTTATATATCTGCAAGAAATGCAGGACTGAGTATCGTGATTAGGTAATATGGAATATTCCATTACATTCTCGCTCTTTCCTTAGCATATCTTGCTGATTAAACTATTTCAACGTGTAAACGCACGTCTTGCTACTGAAACTATGTCAACTTGCATGGCGATACATACTCGTTTTATTTAAATAATCAATTAAATTGAAGATTGAATGATCATTAAAAGTGTATTCCACCCTGGAGAATTAACTAAAAGTGTCAAGTCATCCATTGACTTTTTGGTGGCAACTGACGCAAGTAATGCTTCTTCTTCAGCGGATAAAATATCAATTGAGTAAATATAAGTCAAGAAATGGAAATCTGAGACCGCTGCTAGAACATTATCCATATTAGTTTCGGTTGAGAATTTAGTTACCTGTAATTGCTTAGCAAGACTTTTCATGTCCTGAGCAACCCCAATATGTCCTCTGTTCTCAATAGGAAATCCACCGCTGGATATGAAAATGGGTGTTTCGTTTTCAGGGAAGCCATGTGTCAAAGTGAGAAGCAAATATTCCACAGGGAAAGCTGGTTTGGCATTTTCTTGAACTTTTCGTTTATACTCATTGATTTTAGAATAAAATATATCGGGAACATACCGAGTTGATGTCGATTCTTTAATCCGCATAACGGATGGATTAGAGGATGGTTCGATCAAATCCGCTGCTACCATAGCTTCAGCAGCTGTTGAAACTTGATAACTTGAAATATCAATTTCGTTCCTTACATTACCTGAAATTACACATGTAACAAATTTTGATGAAAACTTTCCAGTAATGCTCCACTTCGAGAGATTTGGATTTAGTCGTTGTAAATGGGCAGCAAATGAAATTTCAATTGATGATAAGAAGTAAGAATCAACATGTCTCTTGCATACAACAGAACCAGAACCTTCCCCAGTGTCAATAAGATCTGTAAAAATCACACCTACCTTCTGTAAACCACAATTTCTCGCAACCTTCTCAATCTTTTTTTCCTCGTCCCATGGTAAAGTCAATGTGACACCATCAGATTCATCATGTTGAGGGGGCTCATATATAGCCTCTACTACAGCCTTGATACCTAAGGGAACAACATCGTAAGCCTCATACCGTCCGTACATATACCCAATTCTCTGTGTACCTGTTTTTCTCCATGACTCAATAAAAGTATTGACAATTGTTGAGGAACTAAATTCAACATGATCAACTAATCTAAACTTTTGTTGCTGTAATGTAATTGCTGATGGTTGACATTTAGAGCAGATTCCGTTGGGCCAAGGAGAATGACCACTCGGACAGTTTTTATTGACACTATAATCAGGTTCATCCAAAGGAGCCATATATGAAGACCCTTGACCTTTGTTGGCTTGTGAATTCAATTGCCTTAAGTAAGCATGAAAAGATAAATGCTTGATCTTATGATCTTCTTGGTATCCTGCATCGTATGGTTCAAGAGGCATACAATAATCACACATACCTTTCTCCCCATGTCGACACATTTTTGAATCTCTACTCCTCTTAATCTTTCCATCGCATTTATCCAAAAAATCGTCAACTGGTAACTGTTTTACCGATTCAAACACTTGTTTAGCAGAAATGTTTGAATTGATTTCAACAGAGGGTTCTTCGGACTTTTGGGGTGATATATCACCAATATTTACAATAAGTAAATCTCCATGGTTTAGACCTAGATCCTTAATAGACATACCCGCAATTTCAGAGGCAGGCTTTGCTTCTTTCGATGGATTATCAGTGAAAGTGAATTTTTCTGGATCGTAACCAGGCAAATGGGTGGCAAGCTAAGAAATCAATTAATTAGAGTAAGAAAAACATGACCCACCGCTAGACGTTTATTCACATACCTGTTTCAACGCCACAAGGAATTGGTCGGTTGCTTCGACATTCGTCCTGAAGACACCTTCCTTGCACCTAAACCTCAAAATCTGTATCCATTAGTAGTTAGTACTCCTCAAGGATAACCAAAAGAAAGCAAAGCTTACAACCATATTGTACAACTGAACAAAAAAAATAATTAAAACTAGAAATATAAATTGAAAGACCTTTGTTTTTGAAATGTGTTGGACATGTTATAAACAATAAGAAGATTTGGGATCCATGGAAAATTAATTGCTGAGAAATTAGAGTGGCGATATATTCAATATATACCCTTAATATTTGTGTACATATCATTCTTCATACTGACTATTCCTATAATTAAATTGTTTCTACGCTGAAAAAGTAAGATCATGCAAATACAAATCTACGATTACAATCACTTTCCTGATAGTTTGAACGCAGTGGTACATGCCGACAACAAGGTCTAGATATATATATTTGCCAAAATTTCACGTGACTGTTTTTATTATTATTTCCTACTTTGAGCGCAGGTGAAAAAAAAAAAATAAAAACCATGACGCTATGCAAATTATCTTTAGACGTGTTCAATGCTATTGATTTTCCTCTTCTTCACATCTGGAATTCTATGTTAATCTGATTAACCACATACACAATGGCTCAATCAATATCAATTTTAACTCCTCTGATCTATGTTTTAGTAGTCATTTCGGCTCTAATAATTTTCTCATCCGTGTATCGTCGACGGAAAATTGGTATGTGTGTACAATAATTTTTCACCGCTTTAGATTACCTATCACAAGCTAACACATGTCTAATTGTCTCATAGAGAAACTTGCTAGCATGGATCCTTTATTTTCTACCAGTTTTGCCCGTGAAAACTATTTTGGGCTTAGTAGTCTCGAAAAACGTCCACCTGAGAAAATTATCAAAGCTGCTCTGATCAGATGGGCAACGGAAGATATCCGTAAAATTTTAAAGCTTAAAGAACACAGGGAGATAGTCACTGTTTTACATCAACGTGGATCAGTTGGTGATGATACATATACCAAGTATATCACTCAGGAAAAGCAGATCACACTGGAACTCAATCAAATCGCGGCAGAAGCTAATTCTATCAAGCCTGAATGGGCATCCACTATCTTTCAATCAGCTCAGGATATTGCTTTGAACCAAGGGATAAGGAAACGTTTATCTGATGCAAAAAAATTAGTTGAAGATTATCAAAAACAGTATGATCTTGTTCAAAATAAGATTATTGAGGAATGATAATAATAATAATAATAATAATAATAATAATAGCCTATAATCATTTCATATTGAATTAAAAAATAAAACTAGTTTTTATGCCATTAGAGTTTTATATTTACCTAGGGAGGTAGTTATATTCAGTATATTACAACAGGGTCAGTAATCATTTTTAAGTGAAACTAAAACTATGTAGTTTTCCCTGATATACTATAAGAACTTCTATTTACATATATTATAAGGGAGATAATGAATAAATCTTAATCCTTCCTTCCCTTCTTCTTGCTAACAACTTTGAATGTACCGTTCCAACCATCATTAATTGGTTTAGGAGCAGTTTGAGCTCTTTGAAGAATTTCACTCCAAGAATTACCAGTGATCTCAGTATCAGCAGCTTTACGTCTCTTAATAAATTCATCAGCAAATCTACGACCGTCCATAGTAGTAGAACTAGCGTAAATAGTTTCAGATACAATTTCTTTAGATTCTGCACTAGCAGGTAAAGACAGAAGCATAGTAAGCAGCTCATTTTCATTAACGCTTCTGTGGAGATCTTGAATAGAAGATTTGCACCATGCGAGAAATTCTTCACTTGCTGCAGGAATTTTCGATCCATTTAAAGATGAAGATACCACAGTTCTAGGCGTGTCTGCTTTCTTAACAGTTGCTGCATGTACAGATGGAGCAGTAACAGGGGTGGTGGGAATGGAGTTAATTTTTTTGCCACCAGAACCAACAGTTGTCCAAGCACCTCCAGAAGATGAGGAGTTAGAATTCACAGCAGCAGTAGAACCAGAAACGGAACGTAAACCAGAAGAACTAGGGCTAGAACTTGAGACAGTACGGTATTTCTTCTGATTATTTAATGATGCACGTTTACGAGCTGCTTCTTCTTCTTCTTCTTTTTGAATTTGTGCTAAACTCTTTTGAGGAACGGTCGAAGGAACACCAACAGTGGCCCAAGTACTACTAGAAGGAAGGGTAGAGCCAGAAGAAACTGGAGTTGATGCACCTGATCTAGAGGACTGGAGTAAAACAGAGTTTACAGCAGCTTGCTGTTGGAGTTGTTGACGCGCCTTTCTGGATTTTCGTTCGGCAGCTTCCATTTCTTGAATTTCCTTTAAGGAAGGAGCTTTAGACTTATTTGTTTCCTTGCTAGCCCAAGGAGCAAGAATTGGAGAATTTGATCTCACAGGAGTGGTAGAAGAAGCTTGAGATCCCGGTCCTTCAAGTTCCTTGATATGAGGTTCATTTAACGTGACTTCCGTGGTCATAAGAGGAGACTGACTAGGTGCGGGTACTTGAACAGTTGTCGCCTTTTTATTTTTAATCTTTGATGCTTTGGATTTCTTGTTGAGTTCAGGAGTAGGAGCAGAAACAGGTTCTTCCTTACTTTTCACAGTGACAGAAGAAACAGATTCAGGCTGTTCAACTTTGTTAATGACGTCCTCAGGGGAAATTTTTGAAGGTGGTTGGATGGCAGACACAGGAGTTGTTTCCAATGTAATTACATCATCACCAGAATCAATATCCTTAACTGGGACAGGATTCTGGTCATCATTATCTTCAAACTCACTTAAAATGGAGCTTTTGATTATGGAAGGATCAAGAGCAGGCTCAGTATCCGATGCGCTTGGAATTCTTTTAGGGGTCTGGGGTATTGATCCGGGAGCTCTGGATTGCCAAACATCATTATTCAAATGAGCTAGATTTAATTGAGATCCAGAAAGACTTCCAAAATCAAATGACCCTTGATTATTAATAGACATGGGCTGAGGTTGAGCCCAATGTGCCATAGGAGACATAGGGGTAGTAATAGGGGACATTGATCCCCAATTGCTAGAATTTCCTTGCATTTGAATACCAGAGAATTGCAATTGTTGGCGACGTTGACGAGCATAAAGATCTTCCTGAGAACGATGTTGGGTGTTTTCAGGAAAAACTCCGGATCTAATGGGTGGCTGAGGAACAAGAAAGGGTTCATAGAAATTGTTCACTTTGATCATGTAGTCTTTCAGAGTGTAGAAATCAACTTCTTCGACTCTACGGATAAGAAGAGAATCTTGAAGCCAATTATTGCTATGCCACTCATGCATTCGAACTCCATCAAAAGGACCTTGTTCTTGCCCACTAGGATCCTTATAAATCCATTTGATCTGATCCGGACTAGATAGTGCAGGAGCAGGGCTAGGAATTCCAGGAGGAGGTGTATTGGCATGGAATCCAAGACCTGAACTTAGCAAATCATTTTTCGGAAGAATACCAGTGGATTTGAAAACAGATTCTGTATTACTGGATAGGGCAGCGGATGTAGCAAATGGACTCCAAGTATTGGATATAGACGTGTTTTGCATAAAAGTTGATGTTGCTGGAGAATTGATCACGTTGTCACTTGAAATTTGTTTATGTTGTGAGAAACCATTGTCTATGTGTAAATCGGTCAAGGATGGCTTCGCCGAAAGTAACCTATCTGCAAAGGGAGTCGAAGTGCCATTAGTTGGATTATTAAGACTAATGTTACTGACATTAGAATGAGTCACGTTTAATGAACTGGGGGTTTCGCTGTTGGAATGTTGATCTGACAAAGTTTGTTGTTCAATGACAGGTTGAGGAATCGGGTCTAAAATTGCTGGTTGATTAGGTAAAACTGAATGAAATAAATCTTTTTTCTGATCGCCTGATGGTTTGATGATATTGTTTCGCTTCATGTCCTCCCATATTGACAACATTTCATCGACAGTATAGCTTTTTCCACCTAAATTTTCTGTGGGGACGTATTCTGCTTCCTGGTGAGACTCCGAAGAATTATTTAAGTTATCCCTAATATCGTCAAACCTGGATCTGAAGGTAGAAGTTTTACTATTTGGTGTAGCCGTGAATGGAGATGACGATCGTACCGCAGACAATCCACCTAATCCAGAACGGCTTGTATTATTTGACGATCTGTTCAAAGAAAGAGTCGCAGCGTTTGAAAACGATTGAGAACTAGTATTTGATCCAGATCCAGCAACAACACCTGACCAAGGTATATTAGATGGCTTGGAATTTCCAGATGAAAGTGAATTTCCAGTTGTGCCATTTTTCTGGCGATTGGTTTCATTTTGTTTACTGGTGGGTTTTGAACGCATCCTAAATCAACATGTTAGTGGTTATTTCTTTATTTTATTATTATTATTATTATTTTTGCTTGAAATGACACCATGTCCTCATGACACCTGGGAGTGATGATGAGAAAGAATGCTCCATAAACATACACAAAAATAATGTCTGGACAAAAAAGATCAATGGAAGGAGATTAAAAAAGTGTCCCAAAAGTCAACAAAGATGTAAGAAAATATGACAACTACTTACCATTCAGGGCCGAAAGACATAGAAGTAGTATTAGACATTGTTATATGAAATAAAAGAGAACGGGGTTATATACAGTTACTGTGAAGATTGATCGTGAGATTAGACAAAAGGGAAAGAAAGAAAGAAAAATTGATCTCGTAACTAATTTTTAATTGATGTCATAGAGAAAAACCCCTAGAACCGTCCTTTTCACAGCCGAAAGCTCAAAATTTTTCTTTGGATTCAGGGTAACTCTATATACAATTCTAGGTACAAAGCGTATTTGTGGTACTCCTTCTACATAGCCATTATAAACAGTTCTACATGCTACCAAGGATTATCTAGAACACGGATTAATATTATCATAAATAAAGATGTAACATAAGCAATGAAATATATGAGCATCATACTGATCTAAATTCCCATTCGTTTTTCGAGTTCTGAATGGAAAGTAAGATTCATGTTATTCTGGGCTGGATAAATCTCTTCCCATGTAACTGTAGTATCCTTATTTCTGAGAATATCGTCATGAATTGTCGAAGAGCCTCCCAAAATTTGAGGTGTCAGATTTGTGGCTTTCACTACTTCGAGCTCCATTGCGCGACGAATAGGTTCACCAGGGCCAAAATTTCTTCTGTATCCTTCCATCTTTAAATCAAATTGACTCTCCTCCCAATGTTCCAAACGTGCTTCCAAGGGATGTCTACCATTAACTTTAGATGAAATTGAAAGTGGTCCATCATTTCTTAAAGTATCGTGAAGTGCCGGAATGCTAGGGGCACCATTACCATAGCTCAAATTATTGATCTTGCTAGGAGCAGAGTTTTCAGGAGCAATACGTAGCGACTGATAAAAGGGTTAGATCATGGAAAAATCAAACATAAAGAATGTACATATACTCCAATGCTTACCATTATGAATTGGACTTAGTACAGTTGTGAGTGGTTAATGTAGACGTAGACCTAGATAAATGAATGCTAAAAGTATGTAAAAATAATATGGAAAACACAAACTGTTGAAGGCAAAATTGGTGTTATCCAAATATATCATGTGATATAGTGCTTAACACTAAATACTTGGTTGAGCACTTATTATTTTATTTCCCATGTCGCGACTTATCTTCCAGATCTTCGAGCCATTCCTTTGTCCTGCTTCTTTCTTCTTAACAACATTTATATTTACCATGAAAATTGCTTTTATTCATCCTGATCTTGGCATAGGTACGTTTTCTTTGGAACCTTTTGAATTGTTACACGGTTTTAACTCTTTTTAGGTGGTGCTGAACGGCTCATCATCGACGCTGCCTTGGGTTTACAAACCCTTGGCCACTTTGTGAAAATATATACCTCCTCATTTGACAAAAGACGTGCTTTTGATGAAGTAAAAAATGGAACTATCAAAGTTCAGGTGCTTGGAGATGGTTTATTGCCAAGAAATATAAAAGGAAAATTTTCTATCGCATGTGCAATGCTCAGGCAGTTACACCTCTTCTATGCCTTATTCAATACTCCAGATGGGCATGCTTATGATGTTTTCATAGTTGATCAACTTTCTATCTGTGTTCCTTTTCTCCGACACTACTTTCCAAAGGCTAGAATTCTTTTCTATGGTCATTTCCCTGATAAATTACTTGCTGATCACGAGTCGCTCTCGAAATCCATTTACAGAGCACCTTTCGACTGGTTGGAACAATGGTCTACGGGTCTCTCAGATGTCATAGTTGTTAACAGCAAGTTTACTAGATCTGTTTATAGCAAAGCTTTTCCTTCTATCAATGTCCAGCCTGAAGTTCTTTATCCATGCGTATCTACAAAGTCTGCATTGGCCTTGTCGGAGATTCCCGGTCCATTCCCTAAACACTCGTATGTACTATCTGTCAACAGATTTGATCCAAATAAAAATGTTCGTTTGGCACTGGATTCTTTTGCCAAAGCTGTGGAAGGAATTTCACCAACTGATCTTAGTTCTGGAAAATTCAAACTTGTTCTCGCAGGTGGTTATGATACTAGGCTGGAATCTAATATCCAGTATTTGACTCTTTTGAGAACATTATGTGACAAATACGGTTTAAGTAATACTACTGTTTGGCCTAGTGATGGAGAATCTGCATTTGCTACTCCTGGTGTTCAAAAGTCGACTGTAGTATTTTTGCCTTCTGTATCTGATTCAATCAAGAAACAGCTTTTGGCGAATGCCGCTCTGCTTACTTATACACCTATGAATGAACATTTTGGCATCGTTCCTTTAGAGGCAATGCTGGTGGGAACACCTGTTCTAGCAACAAATACAGGGGGACCTTTAGAAACTATTGTCCATGGAGAAACAGGTTGGAATTTCCCTCCTAATGTTGATCAATGGGCTTCTATTATAAAGTACGCTTTATTTGAAATTACTCTTGAAGAGCGACAAGCCTTATTCAACAATTCAAGAGCTCAAGTTATTAACAATTTTTCAGAGACTTATATGGCACAGCAATTTGAAAGTTACTGTCAACAAGCTTATTCAACCGTCAGAAAAAAGGGTGAAGGTGATTTATCTTTTTTGGAAACTTTTGTTGCTGTTACTTTCATGTTATGTTTGGTTGTTCTCTTTGTATTATATAGATTTACTTTCTATTAATATAGCAATATATTTAGGTCTCCTTATACTATAATTAATGTGTAATATCAACATTGAAATTATTTTACATTTTATTTTATCATAATATTTCTTTGTAGTATCAAAGGCGCTCAGCATATTTATTTAATATTTGTTGCAACCGAATGCACATGGTGACCTAAACATGTAACAATTTAATTATTTTCCATATCGTATATGTGATCAAAAGTAAAATATAACTACTATGCCGTTTATTACCGAATCAAAACTTTCAATATATTACTATGGTATCTGCAGAAAGACATACATAACTGCACTGGTGCTGAGTCAATAACAGAAATTTGTAGAATTGTATAGATCCATATCATGTAAGTCACCTAAGCACCTGCGTAAATAGTATGAGTTAAATAAAATGATTTATCTATAACGTACGTTTTGCCGTATTAATGTACTAACGAAATGTTATCAGTATTATTATTTTAATTTTGTTACATACGCATTATCAGTAGAAAAAAACAATACTATTCTAAAATATCATGGTCAGTAGAATTGTATTGTATGGCAAATTTAAACATTGTGTTCCTACATATAGCTTATGTTGTTAAAATTCAGTCTTTACCTAAATGACTTAAACTTACCCCGGAAACTAAAAATAGAAAAAAAAATTCTATCAGGAATGGGAGAGTTCAATAAATATTTCAAAGTTCGTGTCCATTTTCTTAACTTGTGATCAAATAACTTGAAAAAGATGAAAATCACTAAATAAATGCGTGAATTTTATTCGGTCATACCCATTTGATTCTTTTATTATTAAAAAAAAAAAAAAATCAACAAAATAAGATTTGTATAATTTGGGAAGATGTTTCATACTAGATATACTGATAAAATAAATGCGTTATAGGCAAAAACATAGAAATAAAATAAAATATTATTAAATAAACAAAATAATAATAACTACAATAATATTTATTACCCAGGATTCATCTTTTTTAAATATCTCACAGTTTTTACTTTTTGTTTGTAGTTTTTCTTATCTGTCCATACTCATTTATCGCTTAAATCAAAATTTATGTTAAATTGTAATATAATTTCAAATATTGCAGGGAATGCACATGTGCATAGATATGTATGCACTTAGTGAATAAGAATAAGATGTCCGAGCCATTGATAAAATAAATATAGTGTAGTCAAATATATTTCTATGTAAAGTTTGTTGCCAATTAAAATTCAAGATTTTCCAGATTCTAAAGGGTATTAATACTAGAAGAAATTAAATCATTCTAACGGCTAGTTTAAATTAGATAGGAAACGAAAATAAATTACTTTGAATGTCCAGTACATACAATAAAAATAAATCTCGGGGGTGAAACAGTGCAGCAAGTATGTCCAAAGGAGTGTCTCAAGTGACCCTATGAGACCAAATAAATTACGACAGAAAGTTATCGATTGTTTTATTTGATATTCTGGTACCATGCCGAGTAAATTTTTTATGTTCGATCCAGAATAATATATTTTTTACCGGTGAAATGACTTTAAATGTTAACCTTCAAACATCATAATAGCTTCAAATGTAATCTTCAGGCACTGGTATATACATGTGTGCATATGTACATATATGTATGTATGTATGTATTCAAGGGTAATACTATGTATACGCAAATAAATATAAGAGTTTATTTTATTTTGTGAATATGTGTTTTTAAAGATTATTTTTATCTTTTATTTTAATTTTTACATATTCTAGACACCTGGCAATTTGATGGTAACTAACCTCCAGTAAAATAGTTTATATACGTAGTATTTACCTTAAATACATCCTTGCAAGTAATCATAATGCAAATTTTGCCACACTTTCAGTTGGTTTATAAAATAATATATTATTTATGATGTAAATGGCTGTAATAGAAGTGTATACATGAGAGAAAAAGATAATATTAATAATAATAAATAAATAACTCTACGTAGTATGTATACGCAAGCTTAGAAATATTTACACGGATTAGTTATGAAATCTTATGCACACCTAAGCAAAAATATATACTCGCATGTCTTTGTCAAAATTATTTCGGAGGTATATATACGCTCAGGTGTAGATACATGAATAAATAAATGCAGTAAAAACGATCAATATATCGTTTGTAAATAACAGTGTAGAAGGTTTATCTATTGATGAATAGAGACTCAAACAAATATAAGACTCTGTAACTAGTTATTACTGTTGTTGCTGTTGTTGTCGTTGTTGTACCTGCTGAGGAATTCTTTGTTGCTGCATTCGAAGAGCTTGGAGTTGATGCACTCTACCCAAATTAACTGGCTGAATAATTCTTGTATCAGTTGTACGTTCAGGATTGGAGTTAAAAGCCACCATTCTACCCAGTATATTCCCAGTTACTTGTTGCTGCATAGTTGTTGCAGTATAATTCGGTGGTACCAAAGCATCTGCAAGCATCTCCCTCATTTGAAAAAACTGTGTTTTTAATTTGTGGGGAATGAGAATCTTTTGCTCAAGAGGAACCGGCCTAGATCTAATTACTCCCGACATTACCTGTTGAACTTCTTCCTCGGGATTTAATAAAGAAGCACCGAATGCTTCATTTTCATCAGCAAGTTGTTGATTATTGCTGATAGATGCAAGTTTAATTTGATTTTTCTTTTGATAATTAGCAAGAAGAACGTCATAAGGAGCACTTCGACGAACTGAACGTTTGGCATGCATAGAATGAGTTTTACAAGTAAGTGATCTAGCGCACAACAAACCATTTGGTAGAGGTACACCACATTGTTTTTCAACATTGACTGGTTCCTTTGGCTTTGCTTGAGACTTTTTCTCCCTCTTTGCTTTCCTTGGTTTTCGTGGCGTAAGGTCTTCTTTTATATCTTCAAGAGTTGGAGGTTTCTCGCCCTTTGCAATAGCAGCAGCTGTAGCAGCTTCTAATGCTAAGCGTCGTTTTTTGGTCATAGAAGTTTTCCGAACTTTTTTCTTCGGTTCATCATCTAATGATTTCTTCTTCTTCGATTTGGAAAGTTTTCGCAAAGTAGGATCTGGTGTGACTGCTTCTGCGTACTCTTCTTTTGGTATGAGGTTTTTAGGAGGTGCCTTAGAGCAAGTTGATTCGAGATGAAACGAAAGAGCAGCTTTCCAGAACGGCCGGGAACAATATGGACATATGCGCAAAGCAATATTTGATTTCAATGGATTTAATGTATTCAAAATTACTCTGTCTTCAGTACTAATAATTGGGGCTGACGGATGCTGAAACTGAATTTTTGACTTATGATCCATATCTAAAATAAGTAAATTAGTACACCAAACTTTCCAAAATCACATATGAGCCAATGTATATACCTGATTGTTCCAGTTTAAGTGCATACTGCTGCCAATTAGTAGGGTTGTCACTATCAGAATCAGATTCGTCTTCATCACTATTGTATGAATTCGAGTTCAATTTCGGCGTTTTTCTAATTCTAAGTATCACTCTTGAAGCATCACTCGGCCTATCTGCAAAAGATTTTGCAAGTAACGGATCAGAACTGCTCATGGTAATGTTCTGAGGTTGTTATCAAATATTTGTCAACTTTTTGTTCTAAAGGTAATTCCAGATCGTACTATATGTAGGTAACGTAAACTTTATCACCCACTAATTTTACTACCTTGGTACAATACAAGAAAAATCTTCAAAATTGGGTGTAAATCAAAATCTTAAACTTAAGAATATTTGCCTAGTATTCAATTCAAATCCTCGGAATGTTTGTCCGGTATTCAGATTTGATGAGATCAAGGAATAAAAGTAGGGCTAAGTACAAAGGTGCAGGACTTGGATCGGAGATTGAGAGAAAAAGAAAAAGAAAAATTGGGAATGAAAAATCTGTGGGTTAGGCCCTGAACCCCAAACTAAATTTTATTAACGCTGATATCATCAGGGGAGAAGTTTTACGTCATAAACTACTACATCTAACAAAGAATATAACGAGTAACATCAATTATCAACATAATGATTATATTCATTTATTTTTTTCTACTGGATTATTCAAAAAATTTGATGTAGAAAGCCTTGTTATTTTTGAAAATAAGTCTAGGCCTGTACTCGGAACTTCATCGTTGCCCATCTTGAAAATTCACAATAGATCGGGCTAGTATGTGGAGGATGATTGAATTCATTTCATTATAATCATTTTGGTTGAATCAATAATATGATTTAGAAATATGATTTTAACGTGTATAAAGAATTACACCTGTTGATACAATCACACATACCTACATGCAGTTTTTCTATCTTTGCTACCAGTTTAATGCCAGTACAAAATTCACATAAAATCAAATGCACAAGAAATAATATAAATAAAAAAATTATATGTTTGTATGCATTTATAAACACTTATTTTCTAAATGGAAAGAAACGTACAAGCAATTAGGCTTTATAACGGCTCTATTGCTTTCTTAAAAATTTTCAAGTATTTATATGTAGAAGTCAATTATTAAATTTTAAGTACATGCACTTTCTCCAACTCTCTAGTTTTAATTAATATTTAATATCTACAAATAAAAATGGAAAGATTGATGTTACTTCTGGGATATAAGCTTTGAAACATTTGAAGGCACAGGTAAACAGATCAGATGTACAATTTTACATCAAGAGAATCAGCTTAAAAATTACTATGGCAGCACTCGGTATAAATGAACATATAAGTGAGAGTAAAAAAATTATGTAGATCTTGCACCACCGTTTATAGCAATGTGTTAAACTATTAAAGCTTCTTTTATTTTGCAAATGCCTTTGGTAATACTTTATCCGGTAGTAGCCTTGGAAATAATGTGTCCGTACAATTCTATATTTAGTCCAACATTTGCATGCATTTACGGAAGAAAATAAATACTGGCATACTACAAATATTTTTTAAATTTAATTCATAAGAAGAAAACAATGTCAACATCAATGTACGAAAGCTATTAATGTGTACCTTAAAATACTACTCAAGGTTAAGATTCGATCGAAAATTAAGCATTTATACCTTTTTCTGTTTTATCTGAGAGTTGTATTCCTGTTAAATGTACATAGATATGACAGGTTGTGATATATTATGGGAATATTACTGGGACATGGGGAAAACCAGAAACCAGATGTACCGTTGTAGGTATGATATAGTAAGGATGTTAGCGTAGGATGCTGTAATAATAGAATACGCCAAAGCAAATGTGCTTCATGCCAGGTTCGAACCATAAACTGGGATTTGTCACACCCGGACAGGCAAGAGGAAGTTGAAACCGGTGCTTAATACCACGGCACCATTTTCGGTATGTAGTGTGAATAAAATATAATTGTAAACCTTACTTAACCATGCGAGACATCGGTAGGAAGCGAGCAGTAATTCTGGAATTGATTAACAGCATGCTTAAAAGGGACCTTTTTTAAATTGAAATGCTGACTTTTTTTACTTATATTATGATGATATCAAATTTACTCGATACTAGTAGTACAACTGTGTATCATTTAATAATTTTATAATTAAATCTTTATTTTACATTACATGCAATTATTAATTAATTGCATACTTGAAAATTATATTACTGTACGTAATAACGGATTCAAAATACAAAATATATACCAAGTTTGCGTACATCATATTTAAACATGAATCTTTTCATGCTTGAAAATTTCGATTAATTTGTATCATTAAATGATTTTAAACATAAGTCCAATTGTATCAATTAAAAATGAATGAAAAATTTACTAGATTTTATTTATTTATTATTACTATATCGACTTCGGAGTATATCACTTCCCTAAAAAATCAGAAAATTAATATTTTTTTTTTTTTTGAAAGAAAAAAAGAAAACAGAGATAAAATATTAACGATATTCTCTTTATAAAAATACATTTCAGCCTTGAGATTACTGCTTAAATTTTACCGTGGAAAGAATAGACATTGTTACTAAATAGTTTTAACCCTTGCTTAATGCAATACCTAAATAAAAATATATTTTAGCAAGAAAAATTAGCTTTTCATAGTGTATATCATATTATGTAAAAAATTACCCCATGGCTCTGCCCAATATATTTTTTGTTCAATTTCATCGATTGGGGTACACTTATAAAACTGATTACATAACAATACTATTATCGTAATTGTAGTCATCATCGCTTTCCGATCATCAACTTTTGGATCAATGGAAGAGACTTGATCGATAATCCATTTTCATCACGGCCAATTGTATAAAATTGGAACATTGTTAATATAAGCATGCATACACCATTTTGGCTGTATCCACTATAACATTGCAATCATATTATCGTTTTAAAACTATTAATTGCTTTCCCTGCACATTTGCTTTCAGTAATTAATTTATTAGACATTGGTAATCTCAGTGTGGCAAACCTGCAATCCATATTTCTCATAGTTCTTTTCCAATATCTGCTCAGCTGTTTGTAGATGGTTATGGTGTAAATAATTAGATCTTCTCGTAATATTACTGGACCTCTTTTGGGTCTTCTTTGGAGCATATTTCAAAATTCCTAGTGATCTCCACATCACTCCAGGTGTTTTATTTCTGCAGCGTCAAGGTCTTATTCACTTCAAAACGGGACAAAAAATAATCGGCATATCATATTTATTAATTTCCTATGATAATATATCAACATTTTAGTATGACTTGGTGAATTTACTTAAACACATCATGTTACTTTCAAATCTCTCAACATATACAAGAATTATTATGAAGTCAAAAGTTTACTACTCTATTTTTAAATAATGAGTTGTAAATAACATAAATGTATTACTACTTATTTTTCTTTCAATAACAAGTAAAGAAAAAGTATTTTAATAACTGAGCGGCAACAAACTAATGTAAAAAATTTCTATCAATGTTTTCAAGTTGCTTCAAAAATATTGTGGGAAATATCAATTCATGTTCAATACTTTTTGGAAAAATTCTCGTTCTTTCACAGTTGATTTTCAAATTTACAAATAATCATATTGTTGTCATTGTCTAGATTAATTAGCATGTCTACACTTAATGGTCGCGTCCATTCATTGGCACATCCACATATATATCTTTAATCTTAGCATAATCTTAGGAATCTAGCCGTAAAATATAAATTAAAGCACCTCAAATTTGATTTTTGGTCATTAAATTGTTATTGTTTATAATGAGTGCAAATGCTAAAAAAAAATATTTCAATGAAAAGAAAAAAGAATATAAATAAAGTTCAAAATGCTCCAACTTTGTACCTGAACCAGTACAGCACACCGGAACAATGTCTAACACAAAATTTCCAGATCAGATTTAAAATTTATAATAAAAAATAATTGCGATGTGATCATCTAAAATTAACATACCCAACTATTAGTTAAAGGTAATTCACATCGAATGTGTAAATAGTAACTGTATAGAAACTTAATTGAAAGGCAAGGCAATAGCTCCAAGAGATACAGGTTGAATTTCTAAATTCTTTTTATGCCGTTGATGAAGTTATAAATACCCATTCCTGGTCGTTATGGTACACTTTTTTTTCTACAACAATCGTTATTTCAATATTATTGATCCATTGAATTTTCTTATAATTGTTAATTCCTATTCAATCTCAATTCTTTCGCTTTAATGTACTTCAGATATATTATCTTATCTGTGATTGCAACTGCCATCTCACCAGGGTTAGTCAATCCAGTTCCTGTGGAAGCAATTGTGTTACCACAATTCAATAATTTTCAAATCCCTTATTTATTTGAAAGAAAAACCTCTGATGATTTCATTAAAAAACAAACCTACTCCTATGCTCTTTTGAATAAAAGAAATTCGTTCAGTACTGCTGCACCTTTCTCTAATTCCAGTTCCGTTGCATCTACCCAATCGCAAACTTCTACTATAGTAATTTCGTCAACTATATCATCTTACACCGATTCTCATGCTGATTCAACATCTAGTAACCCTACCATGAGTAAGTTTACAGTCTCAGATCCTTCTGTATCTAATTTATTTAAAAAATATTTAGTGAGTTTACTAACACTTACATCTCCATAGCGTCTACATCCCAACATTCATCTAAAACAACAATTACATATACTGCTACTAAAACTGAAGGAGGTCAAACAATTACTACGACTATGACATACTGTCCTGATGACGGTATTACTGTTCCTAATAAACATCTTATTCCTGGAAAGACTACTACAGTCACCATCACTACAACTATCCCGGTTGTTAGAGGTACGACTACTACTCTAAGTGATTGTACTACAGTTATTGTTACTTGTCCCCCTACCGACTACAAGACGTCTGTATCCGTTACTACAACTAGTTCTACACCAGTTACCACTTCAACTTCTACCCAAAATTCTGCTCAAGTTACTACTTCAACTTCAACTCAAAATTCTGTTCAAACTACCATTTCAACTTCTACCCAGGATTCTGGTCAAACAAAAACCACAATTACGTATA
>JAJMJJ010000119.1:14489-41658 GCA_030568955.1 Geotrichum siamense (nom. inval.) | reverse complement strand
TGGTTATGCCCTTATTGACAAGAGAAAGACCATATGCTAAAATGTTTGATGGAATACTGAATGCCATGTTTGCTATAACTTCACCCGTTTCATTAACCCTGCCATTACTAGTCATCATTCCAATTAAATGACCAGTTTCAACATCGAAAAGTGCTCCTCCAGAAGAGCCGTTCCAACAAGACGCACTTGATACAATCATAACAGGAGCTTCCTTAACCTCATTTCCTTCAACAGAAGACAGACTTGTAAGATCTAATTGTCGATAAAGATCCATCGAAATAACTTTAGAAATTTCACCTTGAGAAGATAAAGGTTGAAAGGGAAGATTTCCAGTTCTATGAGGATAGATTAAACCATACCCTAGAGATCGAACTTTTTGACCAGGCGCTAATTCAGAGGAATAAATAGAGACTGGAAAAGCCCCAGGAATAGGTTGTAACAACCTGAAGTAAACGAGATCAAATCCTTTCAAAGGGGATCCTAGATAATCCAATGGGATAGCAACTGATTCAGACAACCATGCGGTAGCAGCTTTATAATTTGCCCCAAGAAGATGTTTATTTGAAACAATTGTTCTTTCATCAATCAAAATACCAGACCCCCAGCCCTTTCTTCCGGCTCCGTAACTGATTTCAATCATAATGACACCATTGAAAATCAACCAAGGGAACAAGAAATCTGAATCTGACGTAGAAGAAGATGAAGCTTGCAAACTGGCAGGGAGTTCAGGGAGTAAAGACTTCCAAGGGATAATGATAGTCAAATCACCTTCCCCAGATTTCTTTTTGAGGCAACCAGCTACCATTCCAACACAAAGATCGGACGAATCAAGGAATACAGGAGCACCTTCCATCCCATCGAGATAGCGCATGTCACTGAGGACAAAGTTCTTACTGACGTAGGAAACATTTCCTGTGCTATGGTAATTTACGAACAGAGCGGGGTTGACCAGAGCAAAAGGGCTACTTTTAACGTTAAGAACGCTCGATTGAGAAAGCGGTTTAGAGCCAAATCGAATTTGGCGGTGGGGTTGGGGTTGGCGTTTTACTATGTCGAGAAACGCTTTAGGAGGTTTCAAAATGGATAAATGGACGGTAGTGCGGGGACGTGCTCTTTTGGCATTTGGCAAAAAAGAGTAACCCAATGATGTGAATGGAGTCAGGGCTGCACCTGTCGCGTAAAGAGTTTCAGTTCTAACAAGTTTGAGCTGGTACCAGTCAACGGTGTCTAATGAAAGGAGTCAATCACCGGCTGTAGGTAAATATGTACGGATTAACTTACCTGTGGTGACAGTTGCCTGTGAAGCCACTAAAATCTTCGAGTGACCTTTTGAGATGAAAGGAATGATTGGTGAACTTGTGAAATGAAGTTAGTTATTTAGTTAGTTAGTAAATACAGAAACACAATATGAAATCAACACTTACAGTGATAAGATGTAGCTTTCGGTTCCATTTTGAATTAATAATCCCGACGATCCATAAGTGTGAGAACCGTTTCTACCCACCGTCTCTTCTTCGTCAACTCGGATGGCAACCGAGACGTATGTCCAAGGGGTATCCATGAAAGCGAATGGAAGTAAGGTGAAGTGGAGAAGAAGAAGGAGGAAATAGAAAGTTCCTGCCGAAATTTGTGGACCGCTCACACAGCTTGTCAATCAATCAGTCAGTTACCACCGCCGAGATTTTTTGAAAGCAAATAAGATAAACCTTAGAACTTGATTTATACACGGCTGTGCTCGTTTATTACCCTCCTTTATTTTGCACTAAAATTACACGGCTAAAAAATTTTTTTCTAAGATGAATTATTATTTGGGAGTTCTTCTCCTTCTTCACCTATCAACCATCCATCTTCTCCTTATTATAGCACGATTGGCCTTTAAGGGTTCTCCTCTCGTGTCTCATACAGAACTCCTCAGTTAGTTAACGTTGATTTCCACTCTCTACTTTTTTAATATAACATACAGCCTCCCTCTACATTTCAAGGATACCTTTACTTATCATGTCTGACCTAAATACTACTACTCAACCAATGGACATCGATCGTACCGCTGATCCTTCTCAAAATCCCATTGACACTGATTATTCTGTTGATCCTAGTCAATCATTTGAAAAGTCTAGTATTGTTGAACAAGTTGTCGATACTGAATCAACTGAACCCAATAAGAAGAATAAATTTGTTGCTTTTTTCCAAAAGCCCTTTGGCGTAGATCTTACCCAATCGTCTGAAAAATCCAGTGCTCTTGAACAAGTTGTAGACGCGGAATCAGGGGAAATTAAGAAGAAAAGAAAGTTATTTGCTTATTTCAAAACAAAGCACTTTTGGATTATTTTCGTTATGGGTCAGATCTTGTCGCTTTGTATCACTTCTACAAATACTTTGACTTCTTTTTTGGCCAATGGTGGAAATTCCATGCCTGCTTTTCAGAGTTTATTTAATTACGTTTTGTTGGCAATAATTTTTGTCCCTTACACCATCTATCGCTATGGATTCAAGGGTTATTGGGAATTGTTTCTGCATAAAGGTTGGAAATACTTTATTTTGGCTTTTTTGGATGTTCAAGGTAATTATTTTATTGTGAAAGCTTACAACTACACTAATATGTTGAGTGCTGCTTTACTTGATAATTTGACTATTGTTTGGGTTGTTATTATTTCCTTTGTTCTTCTTAAGGTCAGGTATCATTGGACTCAGATTTTGGGTATCCTTGTTTGTATTGCTGGTTGTATTGTTATCGTTATTTCCGATTTGAGAACTGGTAAAGATTATACTGCAGTTGATCCTCTTAAAGGCGACCTTTTTGTTATTCTGGCTACTTTTTGTTATGCTTGTTCAAACACCCTGGAAGAATTCCTTATTTCGAAGAGTTCTTACTATGAAGTTCTTTCTCAGCTAGGTTTTTTCGGTTCCATAATTATTGGAGTTCAAGCTGCTATTTTTGAACGTAGCTCTATTGAAAATGCCGAATGGTCGGGTGCAGTAGCTGGTTACTTTATCGGTTACACGTTTTCTTTACTAATTCTTTACCTTCTGGCACCTATATTGCTGCGTATGGGCTCAAGTGCTTTCTATAACTTATCTCTGTTGACAAGTGATTTTTGGGCATTGCTCATCGGTACACAGGTTTTTGGATATTATGTTTACTTCATGTACCCTATTGGATTTGTTATGACCATTATTGGTGTTGTTATTTACTTTTTAGTTCAAAGTAATCCAGTTGGAGAAGCAGTCAAACCTTGGTTGGGTAAAAACCAAGAAAAAGGTATTGTTGGAGTTGGTACTGCTAAAAAGATGGAAACTCCATCAAATGATTCTTCTTCAACTTAGAAAGATATATTACATTTTCCTTCCTTGTTCCAGTTCTATAATTGTGTAATATATGTGCGTATATATCATAATAAAAAGTTGTAATATTTTATTTGAATATTCGAGAGGATTCACAATTGCCTGTTTTTAGTCATTGTATAGGCATTTGGAATCTCCGATACTTTCTCCGTACCTATATAATTTAACCCTAACATCATAAAAAGAGCGAAATCGGCAGACGGGAGATTCCCCAGCTGATCCCCATATAAAGAAGGATTTTCGTTCATTTTTTCCGAAAATTTCAAATTCGAAAAATTCGAAACTCAATAAATCATACATCAATAATGTCAATCAAGAAAGTTACCGTTCTCTCTGGTGATCATGTTGGTCCTGAAGTTACTGCTGAGGCCATCAAGGTCCTCAATGTGATTTCTGAAAAGAAACCCGAAATTAAATTTGAGTTCAATCAACAACTCATTGGTGGTGCTGCTATTGATGCTACTGGATCACCTCTTCCTGACGAGTCTTTGGAAGCAGCTAAGGCTTCTGATGCAGTTTTGCTCGGTGCAGTAGGTGGTCCTAAGTGGGGTACTGGTGCTGTTAGACCTGAACAAGGTCTTTTGAAGATCAGAAAAGAACTTAACTTATACGCTAACTTGAGACCCTGCAATTTCATTTCTGATTCTTTAACTGAACTTTCTCCCCTCAAGAGTCATATTGTTAAGGGTACCGATCTCTTGATTGTTAGAGAATTGGTCGGTGGTATTTACTTTGGTGAAAGAGAGGAAGATAATGGTACCGGTCGTGCTTGGGATACTGAAGCCTATTCTGTTGCCGAAGTTCAAAGACTTACTAGAATGGCCGCTTTCCTGGCTTTGCAAAGCAATCCTCCTCTTCCTATTTGGAGTTTAGACAAGGCTAATGTTCTTGCTTCTTCTCGTCTTTGGAGAAAGACTGTAACTGAAACCATTGAAAAGGAATTCCCACAGCTTACTTTAAACCATCAATTGATCGATTCTGCTGCCATGATTTTGGTCAAGAACCCTTCATCACTTAACGGGGTTCTTCTTACTACTAATATGTTTGGTGATATTATTTCTGATGAAGCCTCTGTTATCCCTGGCTCTCTTGGTCTCTTACCTTCTGCTTCTCTCGCTTCCTTGCCTGATACCAACACTGCTTTTGGTCTTTATGAGCCTTGCCATGGTACTGCTCCTGATTTGCCTAAGAACAAGGTTAACCCTATCGCAACTATTCTTTCTGCTAGTATGATGCTTAAACTTTCTCTTGACTTGAAGGAAGAATCTGAATTGTTAGAGAAGGCTGTCAAGATTGTTCTTGACAAGGGCATTAAGACTGGTGACTTGGGTGGTTCTAACAGCACTACTGAAGTTGGTGATGCTATTGCTGAAGAATTCAGAAAGCTTCTTTAAAAAAGCAATATTTTTTCTTCTGGGTATAGATGTATGACGTTTAACGAAAGATAAAAGTAAATAGTATATATTTTTTACATAATTGGTTCCTATGTTATTTGAAAATATGATTTTTTTTTTCCATTGATTCCAAAGGTCAATCACACTCTTATAGCATAGGACTGTATCTTAAGGATTGTAGGAATTAAAATTTCTACTATTTATTGTTTAGTAATGAAGTGAAAAATACAAGCAAATCTAATCTTATATAAAATACTACCATAAAAATCACAATAGGTTTAAAAACACATACAAACAATTCAAATAAGCAATTGATTGAGAAATTAATAATACCTAATAAAAGAAAAATTCATCTAAGAATGGCCTAATACTCTTTCATATACAACTTCGACCTCCTCCACAAGCTTTTGTAAGCTGACAATCATACTCTGATGGGTGAAGATTGGTAACTTCTTTCTATGAAGTCCAATCCATTCCACAGGTGGCGTTGCTTCACCCATGTCACGCAATTGAGGTTGAGCAATAACAGGTGGTTTGATTGGAACATACTTGTAGCGAACGTCCTTCATACCAGGCAATTTGATACTTAATTCCGAAATATCATCCGCATCTGCTTCAGAGGTAGTATGAGAGGCAACAGTGTCATTCACCATTATGACAGGTGCTGCAGGTGAATGCGAAAGAATTTCACGATTCTCGTAAGTTTCCCTACGTGATTCGAACGTTTTCGCATGGTTCTCCCACATGTCACGAATAAATTGTACAGAACCAAGGTTCCAACCAACATCAACTCTACCACCAAAAGAAGAATCAAATATGTATTCAACCAACGACATATTAGTAAATGATTGGAATGTTTGCATTGAAATATCACAAACGGGTATACCGATGATAGTTCCACCTTTAGCTTCTTGAGAGCGGAGAACATATTCCGGAATTGTAAGGTCAGGGAGATCTGCAACTTTTGCAATTTCTTTTTTATAGGTAGAAAGTGCAGCCAAGAGTTCAGTAAGTTTCATATCCAGGGAACAAACTAACCGGTGTTCAGAATTACCATCGACGGTATCTTCATGTAGGCCAATCGGCTTAAATTCAACTTCTTGAGAGTAGCTTGCTTCAATACCACGAAGGGTGATCGTAAAAACTTGAGTATCAACAAGGGTATCAGGAAAAATATAAAGAGAAAATGTATTAATGTTAACATCAAGAAACGTTCGAAGTTTCTCTAACAAATTCTCAGCTTTTTTAACATTTTTATCATCTTTCCCGGCCAAATTTTGCTCAGTATTAGCAGATTCACGCAATGTAGCATTATAAGAAGCATTCGCTTCTCGTCGAATTCGTTTGAGGGTATAATACAGATCCAAAACATTCGAAGCTGCAAGTGATGTTGCATAAATTAAAATACTTTCACAATTACCGACGGCAGCCAATCTATCATTCAAAATGCAATTTTTATCACGTTGGTTGAACATACTGAGATGTAAGGCTTTGATCGAAATAAGAGCAAAAGAATGGAAGTCAAATGAAATTCTTGACTCTACAGATTCAACACCAAGAGTTGCTTGGACCAGTGGTACTTGATGCATTCCACCATCATTTTTATGCCAGACAATAGCAGTAGATAGTTGAATTTTGCTTAAAGCAACAACACCACCCAACCTGCCTTCAGACAACAGTTTGACCTCATCGAACCCCAAGAACAAAATTTGCTCCCAATTTGAAGCCTTATTAGAAGATAACCAGAATTTATTAACAGTGAACGTAACCTGACCAACTGCTTGGCCCAAATCACCCATACCACGAACATTCTCTATTGTAAAATCAAATCTCCAAGGAATAGCCATTGTAGTTGTAACTTTTCTGTATTTCTTCATAATACCTCCATCTCTCATGAACTTATCAGGAGCCTTCAACAAATCTTGTGAAAATTCTTCAATGACAATCGACGGTGGACTCGAAGAAGAATCTCTATTATTTGGGACCCATATATCTTGGAACAACTCCAGATCTTGACTTTGTTTAAGATTTACCTCGACGTTGATATCTGAAATCTTACCAGCAGTAAGAATAGTGTGTTGATCAGAAGAGCTTCTATCTTTAGTGGCAAACAATATAATCGAATCTATTGAGGCAAGACCACTTACTTCTCTCGAATAAATATGTTGAAGAGAACACTTAAAATTGGACAATCTAGAAGAAATTGAATATGACGTTTTCCGCATACCTTCCTCAGTACTATTCAACCCAATAAATAAATCATCATATGCAACAGTAGCAGCAACTCTAGCGGTAGGTTCGCAACTCAGCATAATCTCTTGCCTAGCCAACCTGACTCTAACATCGACTAGCATATTACCTAATTGCTCCTCAAAATCAATATCATCCTTGTTCTCAGATTCAACTTGCTTAATCTCGCCATCCGGCTTCGAAAGCCCCTGAGATATGGTATTTTTAGGCAAAGTCGACTGTTGCAGAACATCTTTAAGCAACTTGCTCATCTGTACTACACAAGGAACAACTTTTGGATAAATTTTGTTATTCGATGCTGAAATAAGAATTTCGCCGTTTAGAGTATCTCTATTATTGTCAATACCTTTCGTATATTCTACCACAGCATCGATAGCAGGAGACTGCAACCAGAGTGATGGATCCGTATTTGGTTTAGGAACATTAACAGGTTCACTCGTTTCAGGTTCTGGTAATTTAAATCTAGAATGGGATGCTCGACTCTTCAATGGAGCAGATGTGATATCACTAGGATTCCAGAAACTTATGGTAGCACCATCAAATCCGACAGTAAGATGGAATGAAAAAGGAAGTAAATATTTCTTAGGTTTTGAAACATTAGCCCCTTCAGCTGAAACTTGAGTCTGCTTTTTCTGCAAGAGGTATGCAACAGATTGTATCGTATTCGTGATTGAATTTGAAGCAGAAATAGCAATTGTGACGATTGTAGGCATGATAGATATACGTAGGGCATCACCAGATAGTTTCACATCAAAGAGTAACGGATGTCCGTTCCTCGGACTTGATAGTAAAATAATAAGCTCAACCTGCGGAAGGAACCCAGTATTAACAGTATTAGATTTGTCTGTTTGTAGGTGGAAAATGTCATTTTCATTGAATGTCGGAGTAATATAAACCCCGACTAGCTTTGTTCTCCCTTGTAATGAGCTCGTCGCAATTAACAAAGATTCATAACCAAATAAGAAACCATTAGCTGGAAGATAATCTAGAGAATCCGAGTTATCATGTTGTTCCTCAAATAACCATGCAAAACAAAAGTTGTTAAATGCAACTTTGAATGTCATAGAGTTTGCAATCTTTTCAATAAACTCATACTGAGATTGTGGGCTAGAATGCACTGGCGCGGTGGATTCAGATTTATTTCGAGAGTAAATATCCAAATCAAGAAGCCCTTCTTCAATATAGTTTTCAATTTCCACCATCTTTTCAACAACTCTTTGACAAAGCATGATATGTAAATAATCGCTTCCAACATCTATATGCTTCATTCCATCAGAATCATTATATTGTAGCTTCAAGTGCGTCTTAAGCAAAGTGGAAGAGCTGACGGACCAGTTATCATTTTGTAAAATAAACAACATATTTTGGATTGATGCCTGGACATCAAACGGTGTTTTAGCAAAACATTTTGAGGCTATGTCTCTCGAAAACATTGTGGAAACTAAGTTTATTTCTTGTAGTTGCAACATCAGAGAGGATTCAAGTGAAGGAACAACAAGAAGGGTATCCTTTACTGAAAAAGCAATATTAAACAGAAATGGGTTCTCACTCTTGTCTTTGGCTTCGGATAGGTGAGGTAAAATCTTAGGACTATTACTATTAACCTCGTCCAATTCTTTACCCGTAGTTTTCTCCAACTTTTTGGTCAAAGCTTCAACAGACTCAATGACCTTTGTTATTTCGTCTTGTGTCATTTTTGATTTAATCAACCTTAAAGCAGACGAAAGAGCTAACATTCGTATTTCAAAAGATTCAATGTTGACCCAAATATGTGTTCCAAATATTTGTTCCACTTCTTCCAATAATATGTCAGTCTCAAAATTTGGCAATGTGATTGATGTAACTCGTTTGATACCTGAGCTTTCTTCATGATCAATACTAGTATTATTAACAAGCAAGCCAATTTCTTGCTCATCTACAACCAGCTTGAGTTTACCCTGAAGTGCATCCGGTTCCGCAGTACAGAGAGACGCTTCAATTTGAGTTTTAGAAGAAGCAAAATAGAAGCACCAAGAAACAGAAGCGTTCAATCGAATTTCTGAAGTATTAAAGGAAGCTCGAGCAAATACTGGAAATTTAAATATGGGCCCAGATTTATTATCTTCAGGTTCAATCAACACAACCGTCTTATTACTTTCATCAATCTTCAAAATTGATTCCAATACAGGTTTTATCAAGAAGTAATCATGGTCTATTACCGTGCCAATAACCTCTGTCAAGTAGTCCACAGGTTTGTTCATGAGCAACTGGAATTGGTCACCAGAACACGACAAATACTTCGGAGTTGATTCAAAGGAACCAGAACTGGTTACTGACCCGTGATAATCAGTGATAGAAAATGTTACTAAATCAATTTCCTGAGAATTGAATGATTTAGGTCTTTCTGAAACTCTAAATTCAGCATGTCCAAGTTTAACTATCAAAGAAGCATCAATATCGGTTGGTACAAAATGATCAAGTTGCTCCACGAATGCTGAGAACTGAAAATCTTTGGTCTCAAATGAAAATGCAACTGTAGGAGAGTCAATCACAAATGATGATGAGGAAATAACAGAACTAAAAGAACAAGAGAATGTTGGTATAGGATGACTATCTAACTCAGAACCTTTTTCAGGTTTTATTAAAGTTCCAATAGGATGAGGTTCAGATTTCCAGCTTTCAAGTAGTTTCATAATACCCTGGTAGGCGTACAAAGTATTTATACTCAGTCTAACCCTTGAGTTAGTGCATCCCAACGAGCTGTCAACGTTTAGTTTGTTCTCATTGGTTCCACTATCTTCCCATGAAAAAGAAATTTTCATATAGTCTAACAAAAGAAAATCTTCGGTATCTTCCTTATGGAGTCGTAGAGAAATTGATTCAAGATCTGCTACAATACCAAGTCTAGTAGAGAGCAATGTATCTTGCAAAGTGGTTGTATCAAATGCGTGCCTAAATACATACGTTTTTTCCATGTTATCCAGCTCCCATGATCTCCATCGGTTAAAAACATCCATTACGTCACGCTTTGCATCAGCAAAACTACTTACTGGTGTGAACGTATTATTAATCGTCAGAAGGTCTTGTTCTTCCCTCCACTTAACTGGAACACTCTTCAGAATATGACGAAGTCGAACTAAAATTTTCCAACTATAATTTGTTCGAACATGGTTTCCAGATTCTAATTTGCTCGGACGAGTTAAGACAGCAGGATCTTCTTCTATATTAAATTTTTCACTTGCAAGAGAAAGAGACCAAAGAACGTACACAGAGCGAATACGAGAATGTACAGGTGGAGGTTTACATGATGATATTTCTTCACGTCGCAACATATTAATGTGATCAATATTTCTTTGCAAGAATTGGCCAACCCAGACAATATGTTCGTTTATCACTGATAAGTTAATATTCTTTAGCCTAAAAGATGAACTATTCTGCATTTCACCTTCGTGAAACCATATTTCTGGACTCTCAAGTTGTAAAAAAACTGGATGTTGGTCAGTATGGTGAATACGACGATTATCAGAATCGAAAATTATATCATCAACACCTCTGAACACACTTGCCGAAAAATTATGAAACCCACAATATATGCTAGTGGTAGTGGGAACGGTTAATATGTGATCGCTATACATAATCTTTCCCACATTTAGTTCTGGAATCTTATTCTTTTTTGATCTAAATGCAATAGAAATAGTATCGCATATAAATTCGACATGACTGACATTATTCTCATATTGAGCCATGATCTCATTGATATCACCAGTAGAACCAGTTAAATTTCCGTATTTCAAGTTCACAGACGCAACCTCTACCCGAAAGTTCTTAACTTCTGGCTTTCCATTCCGAATATAGTTTAGAGATTTCAAAACATCAATTTGAATTGTATCCATAACTGTCTGAAAATCTTGTTCTTGAGATACCCTTAATATAGTATACAACCCCTTAATAGTATTAGGTGATATGAACGAAACAATATCACCAACCTGAATAACAAAATTGTCATATTCAAAGGCTGGGTCAATTTCACCAGAGGGACGAATGGCATCATCATTACTATAATAACAGGTTGGTTTCAAGTTGAAACCTGGAAAATTTTTCTTCATTCTATCACCTATCTGCTCAAATTGTTTCCATGAATTAGGAGGTATAAAAGCATTCCCATCCAATACCGTGCCATTCATTTTAAATTGATAGTAATATTGTTGTTGAGGTGGGTCATGTTGAGTTTCACTACTTTGCGAAGTCTGAGTATCTGAGGAAAAAGACGATTCAGAAGAATCAGAAGATGTTGAATCATTGTGTTGAGAATCATCATCCATATTCATGTTAGGGTCAATGAACTTGAGAGTATCTATGGTAACAGGAGGAGGTACTAATGTGAGGGGAATGGTAGGGATAATACCAGGGACATGTTTCCTATTAAAGTTTCGGTGTTTCTCATCAAGTAAGAATGGACATCTATCAAACGGTTCGTCATGAAGAGCAATATGCTGTTGTTGTTTCTCATGGCAAAACTCAAAGTGCCTTTTTTGGACAAAGTCTGTAACCATTATCGTCGTTTCTAGTGATGCCAGAAGCTCCCTTTTGTCGTCAGATAATATTTCGTACATGCTTGCTTTCACACCGGGAATTGAGATTGTTATTCTAGAGGAATACCGGGAATTCGCTAAATCATTCATGTTAATTGAAAGAGAGTCAGTCTTAAATTCCAGAGCTGTCTGTTCCTCAAGCAATACGACGTGAATCGATTCAATTTGAACTGCTAGATATGTAACATCAAATAAATGAAGAACATCAATTTGCATGCTATTCTCTGCATCAACATATGTGTAACCTGCTGAAGCAGCAACTTGACCAAGTCGTTGAAGGATTTCCATAGAACCATTTATCAAAATGCTGCCTATATCAAAATTCCATTTGCAAAAATATGTTGGTTCTGTCGGCGGAAGGCCAAAAAGCCTATTTCCATGAATTATTAAACCATCTATGAATATAGACGGCTCAAATGATATACGGGATCTAGCAAAATCAATAATCTTATCGTGATCTACACAGAAGTTCGTTGCACCTTTAATTGGGCTAACGTTAAGTTGCAGATCCATGTAATAGTTTGTAAATCTGACATCAGCATCGAAAGAAGCAAAGTTTAGTAAAACATGATGTTCAGCAGAATAAACGTTGCATGGAAGAACAATCGTACCATCTTTGATATAAATTTGGATAAGAATATCCATATCATTCTCAGTTTTGTTGTAGGTAAACGCAGTATTAGCCTCCTTAGGTTCTGCAAGTGGATTTATCAGCTCTTCTGAAGTATCATTTGAATTTTTTTCATCATACTCTTCTCGAGTCTGGAAGCTTTTAAATTCTCCAAAATAATTTTCACGGATTTTCATGATATATCTGATCAAAAAACCATATGCGATAAATGTGACATCTGAACCGAAAACTTCAATCACTAAAGTGTCTGAATTACCTGGTTCGTTATAAGCAAACATTGTATAACTTGCTCGCAGTTCGAAGTCGTATACTCTTCCTCCATTCCCAGAAGCAAGGAAAGCGTTAAATGTATGCCAGCTCGGAGCATATGTCACTAAATCAAAGCGAGAAGTCTAAAACAGTAATCAGTAAATATTTCACGACCCAGATAATATGACAAAGTTACAAAAGTACTTACCTTAACAGAGAAGTCAACTGTTTTCTTTTTTTGGCACACCTGATCTAAAGGAATAGTGGAAGATATACTTAGATCTCTACCTTGCAAAGCAATATAGAGATTTTCCTGGAAATCTGAGGGCGAGTTAATAATATTCATATCGTTAATATTGAGATAAATTGCAAAGTTATCATGAATATTCCAGTTGAGTTTATAAATAAAAGGAACAAACAAATCATAGGGAGTAGTTGGCCCATCCGAAAAGTCGGAAGCCAAATCGGTAAGTAAAGTGATATGTTCCCGCACAAGAAACATTTTCATATCTTGAGAGTCATTTTGAAAATACCAATGCTGAAGTTCATTCCATTTCAAAGTACTTGAAATATCAGCGCTAAACTTATGTGAAGAGGCGGAAAATAAAATTTCATGATTTACACTTGTCCTGACTTCTACATTTTTTAATAAAACATCTAAAACAGTCTTCCAACCTTCCTTTGTAGGAACCATGTTTTGCACATAAGATATAGTTGCAGTATCGGAAGTTTTTACTTCCAGCCATCCGAAAGGTCTTTCCTTATTTAATTTAGGCTCACGACCACTAGGAACCCCAGACATTCCACTAAATTGCGAGTTTTTACTGTTTTCTCTAGTTGGTATTCTGATAATTGTATCGCCTTCAAGTTCTATCAGCACTTTCAATTCGGTATATTCTCTCATTGCACCAGGGCACCTTTTCCGCTCTGGTTTGAAAGTGTGGTAATTTTTCGGGTTAATCATACATTGCAATGCAGCCTTTTGACGATCTGCCCAAGGACCATAATGAACAGTAGAATTTTTAAATACAACCTCAATTGCCCATTCCGGAGCAGATCCATTATTTCCAATATCTGGTCCAGAATAAAGGTCTTTAGGTGGACTTGATATATCAGGAATAAGCCCAGGGTTATCATACTGAAAAGTTATCGAACACTCATCTGCATCAATTAAAGTTGAAAACTTCCCATACTCATGAGATGCCCGGATATCAGCAAGATTTTCAGCAGTATTGTGAAGAAAATCATGTAACTCAAAATCACTCCCTTCATTAAGTCTGTACCTTGATAAACCATGCCATGAGTCAAATGTACTGGAACTTGAAGATTCCGTCGATTGTTCTTCGCTCTTTCTTTTTGTCTCACCTTTGAGCCTATTTATCAAGTCACCGACCCAAAGAAAAGGTCGAAAAATTGTTTTCTTCGTCAGCATTCTAGTGATCATATCAATATCGTTCCAATCTAGGACATCAATCCTCTTCTCTCCCGATGGACTTTCTTTAAAGTTTTCGTCATATAATAAATTAGGAACAAATTCCAAGATAGGTTTATCAAACGTGACATTGTAGATCGACTTATATTTATCGTATAAATTTGTTGAGTGTGTTCCATCTACTAATCCCCGAGCATTTCTAAAACTGAATACCATTAATGAAGGGGTAGTTCGGTTACCTAGAACTACGGAGCCCTTGGAAATCTGTAGCTGAATTGGAAATGAGGCTAATAAAAGTTTTTCACCATGACTAAGAGGGACTGTGTATGAGTTTTCTTCAGTGACTTCAGATATTAGGTGAGAAAAAGGTCTGATGGAGTTAAAGAAGGACTTTTCTTGCTTAACTGAAGTTGTAGAATGGTCGGAAGATTGTTGCGGTGTAATATCATCTGAACTGTCGTCAGGATTCATAAATTTTTCTAATGTATCAAAAGCAGCAGATCTATTATAGACAAACCATTCTATACCGTCGAGTCTTAGACTAAATCTGGATGGGAGTTTTGCGTTTTTGACGGGATCTTTTGAGCTATGATAATCACATTTTCGGGTTCGAAATAACCAATAACGCCACGTAAAAGTTCCTTGTATCGCAGTAATTGCTTCATTTTGGGCTATATATGTGAGGTTTTTGAAGAATATACGACCACCTAAAAATGATATTTGTATTGACTGGACTTTGAAGTAGACTCTGTGTATATGCCACATGTACCCTTTGACGAAAAAGTTGATACTAGATCCAACCATTCTATTAAAATAAAAAAGCATAAATATGCACAAAAATAAAGCCAATATCCAGTCCATGACAAAAATCCAAGAAAATTGTTGAAGTCCAATAATGGAAATCGTGTACGCTGTGGTAGGAGTGGAAACTTCTGTATTTGAACTCATTGGCAAAAAATATATCTGCAAAAGTTATTAGTATAATCATCATTCAAATGAAAACATACACATACTCGGAGATGTTATTCAAAATTATCATATTCTGTACCAAAATAGGAATTAAAGGTACAGGCCGAAAAGAAAAAGGTACGTGTATGGAGTTTGAGAATAGTTGTGAATAAAATATTCAATTGATATTTTTGAAAAATAATCTCAAAAAGTAATATAGTAATTATAACAATCTTTATTATTAATATTAACTTCGATTGGAATAGCCTAATTTCATATGCTGTGTCAATGAGTAAAGGGGTATTCAAATCTAGTAAACTGAGTTGGAAAACATTTGGTGTGAATATGGTTTTTTTTAATTTTTGGAAGTAAGAGACTGGTTACTTAATGTTACATAATATTTATTAGTCAGAATTAGGGTCGATGATTCTCTGTAATAATAATAACATCCGTAAAAGAAGTATGAATAATGATGATGGAAACGTTTCATCCATAAGCGAAAATGTAAAGAAAAAAAGATGTTAATTGTAACAAAATGTTATATATTATTTTTATGTATTTACAAATACTGCACGTGTGGGACAGAAGTCCTTTGAAAACATTACAATCATTGAATATATTTGCCAGCCATATCTGCGAATCCATTCTAAAAATTTGCAAAGATACCTACATCCGTATATATATTCACCTATTTATATAGGTATATACATATACTTTACATAATTTTTAATACAGTGGATTGTACCTGAACTATATTACATATCGGATGTTATCTCTATCGTGTTTATAAAATCTTACAAACTAAAAAATATGTCATAAAACGTTGTGTTTCAATAATAATAACAATAACAATAACATTAAAAAATTTAATAAATTAGTTAGCATAATTTTCAAAAAACATTTAAGCTGCATATAAATCACGGATTACGTTAAAACGTGTTGTTTAATTGAAGGAGAAATCACAAACATCGATGATTTGGACAAAATGACTAATTAATTAGTCACCATGTTATTAAAATAGAAAATGACCTAACCCACCTGTATTTTGTGGGAGGGTTCAAATAGGTCTGGATCAAATTTTCCTCAAACGAAAAAACCGAAAACAGTAAAAATATCGAAATACAAATTAAATACAAATTCAACCTTCTTCTTTTTAAACCACCATTTACCCCAACTATCACATATCCCTACGCGACTTGTTTACAACCCATTGAGTCAATAGCTGAGCTTGCGGTTCTGACGTGATTTTATTGCTCATCTGCTTCCCCGGATTATTTCCACTCCAAAAGTTATCAGAATGTCTGAAAGTTTAGGCATCTCGCCTTCTGCGAAACCTTCTTTCATATCCTTCATAAAACAGCTAAAGCAACGACCTAAAGATGAATCTTCGCCTATTTCAACATCACCAACCAACTCAAATGGTTTGGCTCCAACTATTAACAATTCTTCAACCTCACGTCCTATTATGCGGCACATGTCTAGATCATCTAGCGCTATAATTACAATCAAGAATAACAATGCTCAGCCGGGTTCTGAACTACCGATGGAAAGTTATCCTAATAGTTCTCTTTTTAGCTCATCACTAAATGCAATACCCTCTGATGGAATTTTTGGTGTCCCTCTTGAAGAATCCGTCAAAAAGTCTTATGCTCTAATTCAAACGAAATCATGTGCTAAGGGTCGAATACCTTCCTTAGTAGCTAACTGCGCCCGGTTCCTTAAAAAGGACGCCACCCGTGTTGAAGGGATTTTTCGTGTTAGTGGTTCAGCAAGACGAATCAAAGAACTCCAAGCTATCTTTACTGATCCTCAAAAGAGATATGGGAAAGACCTTGATTGGACGCCATACACAGTTCATGACGCTGCAAATATTTTGAGACGCTACCTCAACAACTTACCTGAGCCCATTATACCTCTTAGATTTTATGACAGCTTTCGAGAACCTCTTTGTCAATATATGACTATTGTACAACATCTTCAAGGAGGAAATGCCATATCTGCTACAACACTACCTCCAAGCACTACAACTAGCCTTGTGGAGGGTGATGAGCGAATGCCTTCTCTTAAGGGAAAGCAAACTATGACAAGAATTAATACTAAACAAGACTCTGATACTAATCAAGATGATGCATTTAATAACAGCGTAATAATGACACAGCAAGATTTAATTACCACGGAATCTCGAAGAGAAACAGAATCTGACAGCACTGACACAGAAGAAAAATTGTCAAATCTAGAAATTACTGAAAATGTTTATGACCCGAAAGTTACGACTTTAACTAATGCTTCGGATGATGAATCAGTACAGCTACGACGTGATACCCAAAATGCCGTGAGAGATTATCGATTTTTGATTGAGAAGTTACCTATTTTAAATCAACAACTTCTCCTTTACATTCTTGATCTTCTTTATACCTTTTCCCGCGAGTCTAAGTATAATCTGATGCCGGCAGTTAATCTTGCATCAATTTTCCAACCTTCGATTCTTTCTCATCCATCACATAATATGTCACCACAAGAGTATCACCTTTCAAGAGCGGTAACACAATTTTTGATAGAACATTTTCCACAATTAACAAAGTCTGTAAAAACTTGGGGGGTTGATCCTTCTGATTCTAGTGCTGTTGGTCAGCCTGATTCTGAGGATTCAATTAATAAATCAAGTTCTACTTCTCTTGCTTTGCCAACCCATCAACGAAGACATAGCAAATCTATGTCTAGCGTTAATGTTCCAACTAATGTTCAGACTCTTGTTCAAACACAAAAACTACCTAAAGATGCTGATCAACTCTTTGGGCGGTCCCCTGCTCTTTCTCCGGTGGCAATTTCTTCTACCACTACATCAACTGGGAATAGTTTGTCTTCAACAACTGGATTTGTATCAGCAACTCCTTCTCCTTTAGCAAGCCCTTCTGAGAAATCAGAAAAGTCTGTTACTGGGTTTTTCCAAGCTTTGAAACGTAGTGCTAGTCTTTCACGACGACGAACATCTTCCACGTCGAGCTCTTCACCAAACGCTTCTGCTACTTCATTGCCAAGAGGTTCATTATATCTTGCTAACCGTAATTCTTCTGTTCACTCTGTAAGTGAAGTAGAAGAGCCAGATGAGGAAACTGAAATGAAGCCTCCTCAAAAAACTCCTTCCGTTGTTACTATTACTCCTTCAAGAATTATTCCAACTATTACGGCCACTCAACCATCAAGTAATGGAAATGTACTTTCTGAAACTGAATCAGAAACAGATGCACCAAAACGATCAAAACATAGACGAACTCTATCTAGTCTTCTTTCACGGAGGTCTGGGTCCCAGGCACTTTCTCTCAACCAATATCCCGGTTTCCGCAAAATAGATAATAACAGATGGTACAATTCATCGAGTGAGTTACCATTATCTAGTATTGACTCTACATTAGCATTAGGCCCGAAATCCGAACCTTCTGAACATGCACATGGAAATGAAATACGACGGGCATTTTTTACTGGAGGTTTAAGTAATGATTCATCTTCTAGCATTGCTGAATCTGATGATGAAGTTCCGTCACAAGAAAAATCTGACACTACTACAACAAATCCAACTCCAATTCGAGTTTCGAAATGGAGACGAAGCTTAATGGCATTTAATTTACCTGTTGGATCACTAGAATCTGAAGCCCAAAGTAGTAATAATTCATACGATGCAAAGTCACAAGATCGGTCAAGAAGCCCTGGAACTAGATTTTTTAAAGGGTTAAATAAAAAAAAACAGTTAGAGTTGCGGGAAGACTCAAATGCTGATAGCGATAGTGGATTTTCGAATTAAGAAATTTTGAGAAATTTATATGTATTTACCTAACTTTGTAATGATTGTAATGAATCTTTTTTTTTTTTTTTTTTTTTCTTCCCTCTTGGTATTATTATGCAGAAAAAAAAATATTAAAGGTATGGTTGAGTTGTTTCAAGACAAAACATATAATCTTTGTCTGTCTGAATTGAAGAATACTTAGAAAAGTCAAGACGGCTTTTCTATTTCCAGGATGGAAAGATTACTTTCCTTGATACCAATATTTTTTTTTAATTCTTTTGTCATGACCAGACTAACATAAATCATTGAGTTACCTATGTACCTACAAATCTTAGAACTTTCGTGTGTAGGTAAAGAAGGAAGAAATAGAAAGTCTAAATTTAGATACAAGGGGTAATATACAAGAATCATATTTCCAGACCATATTTTTATGATAATTTATAAAGTTAAATATATTGAATAGAATTATACGTTAAAAATAAATTAGATTAAAAAAAGTAATAATTAATAGCCGTTATGTCATTATCCAACCAATTGCGTCAAGAGGGTTTCAAGGGTTGATCTTAATTTCTTGTCTTCACACCCTACCAACTTGTTGACATCACCAATATTTTGTTTAGATTTAATCACGCGAACTTTGTTGCACTTCATAGTTTTCCCAAATACTAATTGTAACACAACATTTGTTCCGTCGTTATAAAACTTAACGTTAATCAGTAAAGACCCTTGGTCAATTTGTGTAGTTACTTGAAAGCGCAATGTTATTGCAAAAATTTCTTTAGAAAGGACGGAGACTGAATCAAGGTACTCAAAGGTTTGAAAAAGATTGTGAAAAACATGCTGACTGATGTAATATTTTAAACACGTGGAATCAAGACCAAGGGTAGGGTTGAAAGTAATTGAACACTCACTACGATTGCTTGGGTTAAGTGTGATGACAAAATTGTTGCGTTGGAGAACATAGTGACCGTCTAATTCAAGCTTTGTAAACCTGAATTTGAATAACTTTTGGAGATTCTCAAACCTAGCTTTTAGAGATACAATCTTGCTACTTTTGATAGGAAGATTTTGCTTCCTAATCCTTTCTGTTTCTTCAATGCGATTAGTAATAACCGTTGCTCGCTCAGTCAATTCGACAAGTCTAGACTTGAGATATAATGTTTTTTTGTATTCTGTCTGAATTTCAGATGTTGTTTGCTTGAATTTTTCTTTGACGCTTTTGAGATTTTCTCTCATCGTTAACACTTCGCTACGATCATAGTTAGCTAACTCTGCATTTTGTCGTCTCATATTTTTTAATTTTGCAGCAACAACACTATGTTCGTTTTGAATCTTTTTCCGAATCAAATCCACCTTCATTTGTTCCTTACGATGTACTAACAATTCTTTATCTCGCTTCAGATTTTCAAACCTCTTTTTAAGTTCTTTATTAACTTCCTTCACATGTAATTCGCGCCATTCATAAAATGACTTTAGAGCAAGCTGACGACAGTAATTTTTGACTACTTTATATTGCTCCTGTATAGCAAGTTTCATTTCAATATCACTAATTAGAAATTCTCTGATGACAGTCGGAGTAGCGACAGTTGATGTTTCATACTCAAGTTTGTCATACTGACGACGTGCACTTTGCATATTTTTCTGCATTTCATTCACACTGAAGCTACATAATTCCAGTATAATAACTTTCGGTAAAGCTAAAGCATATTCACAAAGTGTAGGACTATTAGATCGAGAAGATTTCGCCATTGAAGGTGTTCTTGTAGAGGGCATGAAAAGTTCTTCCATAAAATCAATTTTAATCATTCTCAGAAATTCGGTCAGTGGAATCCGAGGAAAATCTTCCACTAACTCTTCTGCACCTTCCGAAACTACTCCCAATGCTCTCTCTGGAGTTGGTGAGCCCATTACCTGATGAGGACCCTTCACTTTGCTTAGAGGTGTGAATTTAACCTTTTCTATTTCATTTTCCAAATAAGTATTTAAGACGCGGTTCTTTTTAGGGGTTAATTTCAAAGGTGTTCTCATAACTTTCTTCGGACTCATACTATTAATTTTTTGCATCAGAACTTCCACTTTTGATGGTGTCCGAGGTGCCAGTACAATAGGAGAAGGAGATGGTGTTTGGGTTTTCCTTCTTTTTGCAGAATTGTCAGAATTATTAGACGTTTTACGTTTAGGTGTGGTCAAAAGGTTTTTATCCTGTAACGTTAGAGAGGGTTTGCGAGACTCAGGAATATTTGATTTAAGAGAGTAATCATCGAATGAATTCTCCTTTTGATCATTGGAGTCGGTTGAAGGTATTAAAGTTTCAACTTCTTCGACTGGAAGAGAAGATGTATGATTAGTGGGGCTTTTCTCTAGTAAAGTAGTAATATTTTGAGATTCAATTTGTTGCGATTTAAGATTAGACTCCGTTTTATTTTTATCAAAAACTATAACTGATCTTAGTGGTTGTTGCACAGTCGTAAAGTCCATATTATCATTATCCTGGGTTTGTTCCTCAGCTCCATGAAGGGATTCGAGGGTAGCAGTGTCTGCATCAATCTCAGAACCCCTATTTAATGATCTCAAAGGTTGCTTAATGACTGTGTAATCCATTTCTTCAAGTGGTTTCTCAGGTAATCGTTGCATTGGCTGTTGAACTGTCGTAGAATCCATTTCTTTCATTGAGCTATCACTTACCGGCCGCAGTGGTTGTTGAACTGTTGTAAAATCCATCTCATCATCGTTATGCTGTGGTTGAGATGGAATATGGCGCAAAGGTTGCTGGACAGATGTAAAGTCCATTTCATTGTTGTCATGTTGTGGTTGTAATGGAAGGTTGCTCTGGGGTTGCTGAATACAGGTAAAATCCATGTTGTCTTGGTCATCATCAAAAGACTGGTGTGGCTTTGGCATAGAAATAGTGGTAAATTCCATTTCCGTTTGACCAGCAGGAGAATCGAGGGGTTCAGACCTTTTTGTAGTTGGCAAATCGTGATTACCAGATTTCAAATTATTGCCTTCATTAGGCTGCTGATTTTTTACAGGATAATTAGAAGATGGATCACTCATATTCTCTGTTGAATACGTGCCATTTTTGGAATTTATATCTTCTGTTAATTTCGATGTTTCTTTTTGTCGATGAGAATTCAAATGCTGTCCGACTGAACGAAATTCGAGGATCTCTGACTTATTGAATATTTCTGTTGATAGTAATTTAGGGCTCTTCGATGGCGATATAACTTCTCCAGATACTGTTGACTGATTTCTTGTAAATTTAAAAGGTTGTTGAACATTTGTAAAGTCCATTTCTTCATCCTGTTCATTATATGTATTACCTTCAGGATTTTTGGAAGTAAAATGGTCATCATCCGAGGAAGAGGTTTCAGAGTTCTTTTGAGAATCTACCACATCATTATTCTGAATCATATAATCATTATTAGAATGGTTTGCACTCGAAGAAGGGTTCTCATCTGACAGCTTTGCCGGGGACTTTCTTTCGACTGCAATATCATCTCTTCCTTGACGTGGCAATTGAAACTCACCAGTAAAATCCATTTCTTCGTGGTCATTTCCAACGGGTGGCATATTATCATCTTCTACCGTATCAGTTAAGGACGTAGAAACAGGATCTAAGACCGCATTAGTTAAATGTCCGTGTTTTCCTTTAGATGTTAGATTTTGAGGACTTTCAACTTGCTCTGTCGAAGCGTTTAAAGAGTCAAAGTTTTCCTCGAAATAATTATTGATAGTTTTTTCATCTTTGAATTCATGAGATGAACTACTTTCTGATTCAGACTTTACTTTAGTACCAGATTTGGAGACACCTAGAATCTCATTTCTGTTTTGAGAAGTAGCTTTTTTAAAAAATGGAGAAAGATTAATGTTGTCTTTTTGTGAAATGGAATCAAAATTAACTTTTCCTATTTGAGGCAGAGGTCCAGGTGAAAACATATTGGTAATATCCATTTCATCATCTGTTGCCAAAGATCTGATTGGAAATGAAGATAATATATCTCGCTGAAAAACACCAGTAAATTCAAGTTCCTCGCCATCTTCTAAAGCCATTCGCTTTTTTACAATAGTTGAGCTGGTCATTTGTGTAGTCGATGAATTTGCAGGTGTAGTTGGTATCGCTGTGTTATGAGAAATTGAGGGTGTGTCCATGTCTTGTTTCTCAACCGTAGTAGTTGCCAAATTAGGTGAATCTGACGCTTTAGAAGCAATAGGTTCGACTGGAAAAGTGATGTTATTCTCCTTGCCTCCAACATTTTCAGCATCTGTTTGATTGGACGGTGAATTATTTGAATGCATCGAGGTTTCTGGGGCGGGATAATCATTCACATTGGTCAATGATGATCTCTCTTCTTGTAACATTGGAGGTGTTGAACTTTTTTCAATTGATTCCATTGAATCTTCTAATGACATGTCGGGGAGTCTGGGTAGATCAAAAGTACTATTAAAGTTAACATCATAGGTTTTAGAAGAAAATAATTGAACAAACTTACTGGAGTGTCGCGTTTGGTGCAAAACTAACACGTCTCATTGATGATCGACGATCATCATCTAATTGCTGAGTATCCATTAGGCCAATGATCGTATGGTTATCATCGTGACGTGACTTCAATATTGATTTTGATGGAAGCTACAACATATAGTTAGGATATATTTCGATCAAAGAGAAATCGCTAAACAAAATCATACCAGAGAAGCGCGTGATCCAGTTGGTGGTGGAGGGGAAAATTCACCATTGTCTGTAGAAACATAAGAAAATGTTTGACGTCGTTTATTTGACATTTTAAATATAAACAATAGGGCATTGATACTCAAATCGAAAATAAAGGTGAAAAGGGAAAATATCAACAAACCGCACCATTTGGGAAAATAAAAGTAAACACGGCTGTGTAGCCTTTAAAACAAAATGTGTCATATATTTGTCATGATTACATAAAATAGTTCTAGAATTAAACGATGAGCACAGTCATTTCTGTTTAATTGGCATTGGAAATTTGAATGATGACTGTTGTAGAGTATATATCTGTCTAGATACTTATCCACATACGTTAATATCTACTTACATAGGTAAATACGTACATACATGAGTAAGTAAGTATGTATGGATGTGTTAATGAAAGAAGACTCCCCGTTTTATTGTCGATAGCTACAGAAGGGTTAGGTGTTATAGTAAGAACTTCTAAGGCTTATGGCCCCATGTTTTCCATAGTAATAAAACACTTTCATAGTAGGAATATAATAGAGTAAATAACAAAGTTATGCATCCACATACCCATCCAATTGAATGAGGGGGTCAGTGTTTGCCATAGTTTTGTTGAAAGAGGCGTCCTCAATGTGGTGGCAAGTTATTTTATTTTATCAAAAATGAGTAGTTTTTAGCCCTTTTTGTTTTTCTTCCTTTCTTTCATCACTATAACTTTGTCTTACACCTTCACCACTTATTATTTCTAATTACCACCACCACCATCACCATGAGTTGGAAAGGTTTCACGAAATCCGTGGCTCGTGTATGTTTATTTCCTATGTTTATTATCTCGTTCATCTTCTAACTGATTCGTTCTTAGGCCCCTCAAAACTTTAGGCAAAAGTTTAATATGGTATGTTGTTTCCTTCTTTTCAGTTAATGCCATCGAATGCAATGCTAATATTGTGAAAAGGGTACTACCACGAAGGATCTTGTCTACATTGATGCAGAACGTCGTTTTAAAGAACTTGAATCTGAAACTAAGAAACTTCATGATGAATCCAAGAAGTATTTTGCTGCTATCAACGGTATGCTGGATCATCAAATTGGTTTCTCCACCGCTGTCGAGGAGGTCTACAAACCCATTTCTGGTCGTCTCTCTGATCCAAACTCGACTAAGCCCGAAGGCAATCCCGAGGGAATTCAAGCCTGCGAACAATACCGCGACGTTGTCGGTGAAATGCAAGCAACGTTGAAACCCGAACTTGAGATGATTGAGACCAGAATCATCGGTCCGGCCGATGAGCTTCTCAAAGTAATTAATTCCATTAGAAAAATGGCAACAAAGCGTGATCATAAGCAACTCGACTTAGATCGTCACACTAATAGTCTCACAAAACTTCAAAATAAGAAGGAACGCTCGGTGAAAGATGAAAAACACATGTATACCGCTGAAAATAACGTTGAAATTGCCACTCAGGAATATAATTATTATAATGACATGCTGAAAGAAGAGCTGCCCAAACTTTTCCAACTAGAGGCTGATTTCATTCGACCTCTCTTCCAAAGTTTTTACTATATGCAACTTAATATCTTCTACACTCTGTATACCCGTATGGAGGAAATGAAGATTCCTTACTTTGACTTAAACACCGATATTATGACTTCTTTCGAAGCAAAGCGTGGTAATATCCAGGAAGAAACTGAACTTATCGGAATCACACATTTCCGTGTTGGTCATGCAAAAGCTAAGTTGGAAATGACTAAAAAGAGATTTGGAAAAGATACTGAAGCTGGTGCTGCTGCCGCGTCTCCTACAGCACCTCCTCCATATGGATATCCGCAACCTGAAACTGCACCAGCAGCTTATGGCCAACCTGGTTATGATGCAACCTATGCACAACCTCCTGCTTCAGCTCCTGCTGCTTATGGTGTTCCTCCTGCCGCTGCCGCTACAACAGCAGCTTATGCTGCTCCTACTCAGGCATATGCTGCCCCCACTGCTACATATAGTGCTCCAGCAGCTGCAGTTCCTCCTGGTTATGGAATTCCTGGTGTTACTGTTGCTGCAGGTGCACCTGCTCTCGGTGATGTTAAAGCAGCGTCTCCTGCTCCTGCTGTTGAGTACTGTACCGCTCTCTATGATTATACCGCACAAGCTCAGGGCGATCTGTCCTTTAGAGCTGGTGAAACGATTGAAATTATTCAAAGAACGGCTGATGTTAATGGTTGGTGGACTGGTAAACTAAATGGACAACAGGGTGTTTTCCCCGGTAACTATGTCCAACTTCGATAATTTTTTTAAAAAAAAATTCCATTTATCAAGATATGAATCATTATGCCTTCTAAGATTTTGTAAAACTTACCTTAATAATTTTATTGGAATTAATAAAGAATTTATCAAATAAAAATTTCATCCCCTTCCTTGTAAAAGTTGCAGTTTTTCTTATCTGGACCAGTCAAGATTGTTGTAAATGTATTAAAAAAAGTCAATATAAAAGTATATTTCTAATAAAGTATCATTCTAACTCATAAACTTGATGATTGGAAGTTTATAATCCTTCACATTCCAGTAGCTCTGTCTAATCCCATCCCATTCTTTTTCATTAAGTGCAATTGGGCATGTTTCCCATTCAACAGATAGACCATATTCACCTACGTCATAGTCCACAACTTCATTATAAACGTCATAGACAATCTGTCTATCTGCGCCCAAACCGTTAAAGAAACTAAATATACCTTCAGGTTTAAGCAATGCCGTTACGCAATTAAGGAAATCAAGAAGGTCTGAATAATGTTCAGAAAAAGTATCATAATACATTCCATCCAATTCTACTTCACCAATAAGTTTCTCAACTGCATCTTGCCATCTTCCTTCGAGTATAATAACATTGGGTTTATCATACCATCCATCTTTTCGCATTCTAGCTAGGACATCCGGGTGAGCTTCACAAATGTAGTGCTTCGAAGGCTTTCGAGATTGAATTATTGTATCAATAATTCCCATGCCAAATCCAACATTTAATACTACACTTCCTTCTTCTGGAGTCAATAGTTCAGCACTTCTTTTCATAATGGGTCGTTCCCATTCCATCATAACACCATCTCTATTTTCTTTTGTGAGAAGAGCATCACCATCATACTCCAATTCAGCCTCCAAAAATGCATCCTGATTAGCAGCAGTGTCTCCAATATATGATTCTGCTGCAAGAGCATTAGGGGTTGGTTTCTCAGCCTCTTCTGATTCATCTTCCTCTCTGTTGTTGTTGTTTTCTACATTACCACTTAACTTTCGCAGAAATATTTCTGCTCTAGTCCCTGCCTGTACGAATCTTTTATAAAGATTCTCGGGTAACTTTCGTCGATAAGCAATACATCCAGCTGTCTCATCATTTTCATCAAGTATCATCCAATTAGCACCCCATTCAAAAAGAGCATCTATCATCGATCCAATAACCTCCAACTCGGACGAACTTGGCGATTCAGGTGTTGCTGCCATTATTGCATGAAGAGGAGTTGTTCCAATCGGATCAATTTCTTCTTCTTCTGATTCACACCCGTCATTAGTTTCGGCTTTACTATTATCATTACCCATGGCAGCAACAGCTTGTTCAGCTTCCCACATATCCACATCCTTTGTTGTTACGTTGGGTGACACATCATCACGTAATATAGCCCTTAGAGGATCAAGATAGTTTTCAGAGGTAACTGGACCATTCTGTAAATATGCTAACTTGAATATCCTATCCATGTTTGTTTTATGTGATTGAAGTATTGGAAAGGTTTATTTTTCTTCTACTTTTTTGAAAAGAAATACTTTGAAATTGGGATCAATGAAGTTTTTTTTTTTTTTTTTTTTTTTTTTTTTTTTTTTTTTTTTTTTTTTT
>JAJMJJ010000119.1:0-14389 GCA_030568955.1 Geotrichum siamense (nom. inval.) | reverse complement strand
GACGCTCTTTCATTTTTTTTCATTGTTCCTCATGGTCGTGCCATTATTACTTCTATTTCCTCTGTTTGCAAATGTAACAATAAGTACTTGTCAGACGGAAGGAGGATATCTTTGATAATTCGTGACATTCAATAAGAAATTAATCTAACTGGCCGTTAATAAAAATAGGTATATTTTGTGTAGTACAAAAATACATATTTGACAATTTAGTAATTTTTCAAGTCTGAATTGGGGCTAAGTTTTTAATAGTGGATCAAATATGCAAGGTATGCTGTGGAGTCATATATTCTCTCCAGTTGCACATGGAATTTCTCTCTAGTCAATTAAAACTCCGGCATTCCACGTCAATCTTAATATTAATATATATGTATGGACATATGTACATACCTATCTAATAGTATTATTAAACATCAATATAATGAACAATACTGAGTACCTAGTAGATCAAATAACAGAGCATGTCACTGATATCAACTATGGCAATCTTACTCCTTCCAAAAGACGGCACCTCCTTAAAGATCTTTCTACTTACTATAAGTATATTCATGACAAATCAAAAAAATCCAAATCGCCAGTTAATTTTGTTTCATTGAAATATATGGGGCTTGTTGATATTTCTAGCCCTGTGATTCACACAGTTGCATGGATTTATGATCTGTGAGTGTGTTCATATTTTTCTATGGATTTAAGAAAGAAAAACAAGTGACTAATAAATGGTCATAGCCAGCATCTGGTTTCCATCAATAAAAACGAATTTGACTTACATATTCTGACAAAACTCTATGAGTTTTTCAATAAAATGAAGTTCGAAGAAGTTGCAATAGTTAAGGATCAATGTAAGTTGATACACTCAAAATTGAAAACTGCATCGTCAACTAACATACTTTATAGTTCGATATCTTGCAAGAATTCTTTATAATTACTCCAATAGTCGTCCCAAAACTGTATGCTAAACACTTATTTCAAGATACGTCGTCTAATATAAATGAATATCTAGATCCTTCCATTGCTTAAAATTTTAGGTAAATTCCTTGATAGACATTTTCAATACCACGATGACTACAAACTTACGCCGATTCACACTACATACATAAAATTAGCAAAGAATTTTCCAAGATATGCAAACCGTGTTTTAAAGAATACATATTTGAAATCTGACTTGGATATGGGTACTAACAAATATACGCTCTACAAATTTTATTATGAATCTGCTAAACTTTTGTTTGCATTGGGAAATTACGAGAGAGCTGTCCTTTATTTTAACATACCTGTTGTTTTAAAAATAGGCACAAAAAGTTCGAGCTTATTAAAAAGACTTGTAGTTATCTTATCAGGTAGAGATGCTAGCAGTCAACTATCCCATTGCATAAAAAGAGCGTACGTTGAAGATGCACAATCTATTTATGAATATTGTCTGGATATTATCGATTTATACCAAAATAAAGTTGCAGAAGTGGGAAAATATATGGATATACTCCGAAAATTTGAATATTCCAAATATGAAGATGAAATTTACTTTTTATTTAAACAGCTTAGATTATTGAAGTTTCAAAGGTTTTGCGATATGTTTCTGGTGATTTGTTCACATAAGATTGAAAATATCGAAACTAGCGCTTTCTCTTCTTGTATACAATATTTAAAAATCATCTACTTCACGAAGAGGTTTTCATCAGATGAGGATCTACAATTTCAACCTAATGTGAATATTAATAAATTTGAAAACGAATATATGTATTACTTAATTCTCACTGGAAAAATATCAGGTATAATCGAAGAAGCCACTGGTAACTCAGGATATACTTTGTTTTTACAAAAAAGAGATTCACAGTTGACGTATTGCAAATCTCAGGTTAAAGAAGATATTGTTGAAATGATCAGTATGCTGGAACAAGTGGGAAAATGGGCTCAAAACTTTTAGAGTCTAGTGGGAAAATAGCAGATACAGTGAAATACCCACTTCTAGTCAAGAATGTATACCAATATTAACAAGAAGGAGATGGTTACAAAATTAGTACACATGTAGATATAAATTTTTCAATCTAGAATTGTCTGTACAAAATGCAATTAATATTAAATTGGTTTACCACTGATGGTTTTATTAAGTTCTATCAGTTCAAGCTTAAGCAACTTCTTTTCATATTGTTTTGTATCAAGCCTTTTCATGATTCTTTTAGCAGCAACTACTGCATATATTACGCCAGTAAATTTCTGTTTCAATTGTTCCGGGTCAAGGTCACGTCGCAGCAATCTTTTGTTTGGGTCAGATCTCTCTTTTCCTACTTTGTATGTTTCGTGAGAATCTTGCGGAATTAGTCCTAATTGTCGAAGAAATTTAGAGCGTAACTGATTAAGATGTTGATACATGTTGATCTGATTAGATTTGATAGTTGTTGCATATATTAAATCAGAGAGCTGGCTCCGTATCCGTTTGAGTTCATATCGGTATATGGCTAGTTGTTGTGCTGCTGATATTGTATTAAGGGTTTGAACTTTGTTGTCTTTTACTGAAGTTTCCGTTGTCTTTGCTGATATATCAGCAATGCAATCTTTGAATGTCGTTAATAAATCCTTTGGGATTCCTTGAATATGTTTAATTGAATCGTAGATCCAAGATAGGCCAGCAACAACTAGTTTTCTCTTCTCTTCACCCATTATCAAACCGTCTGTGCTGTTTGGAATACTATCTGCTTTTTTCCGTAGCCGTAAAATTTCAGAGTCTCGTAGTTCAACCTGTCGCTTGAGTCTCTCGATATCATATTTGAGACCATTATATTCTTCTTCGCTTATCCATCTTCCCTTTCCTTGAATATTATTGGTAATTCTTATATTACCTTCCGTATGTGAAGCAGAATCAGAATCCGTAAATGTATTGTTTGGTCTGAATGGTGTGAAACCTGCATTGTTTAGCCTTCCCACTTTACTCGGAGGTGTTTGTGGTGAGTCGGTGGATCCATTCGAGTTTGCAAAATTTGTGATTTTTCGTAGGCCAGGGGGGTCATCGTTCGGACTTATTATAAATCTGTTTTCATTGGAATTCAAAGAAACACTAGTTGGATTGGAAAACTTCCCAAACTTAGAATGAAAGCGTTTTTCAACTTCGTCGTATCTCTTTTCCAGTGCTGCAAGTGATAGATCATTCAATTGATTTGTCAAGTCTTTTTGTTCATCACGTCGCCGCGAAGGATATCTGATTTTTCGTTCTTTTCGTGCCTTTACTTTTCGATTTAACTTTTCAAAGTTTTCTTTAGCTCTTCGAACTTTTTCATTCATTTGATCAACTTCTTTCATAAGCTCTGCCTGTGTGGCAGGACTACCTTCATCCAATATTCGATTCAATCTATGTGATCGTAACTTGACATTAAAATTATCCTCATGAATCCGACGTGTCAATGCGCGTATTCCTTCTTCCCCTGATGATTCAGTTGTCATAACGTGTATTATGTTTTGTTGATATACGGAGACAGGTCGGGGTAGTATCTTGCATTTAAAATAAAGGGTTGAGGAACGCGGCGGAAAATCAAACATGGTTACTTTTTTGGGAGGTTTCACCGTTTTTGATATTTTTGTGTTTCCACAGGATACGCCATGTTATAAAAACACTTCCCAAACCACTCACAATATATTTAATAACACAAAATTTAGCCAGTTATAAAGCATAAATTATATAAATCAATAAATTTATAGATTATAATAATACTTACTATTTTTTAATACTCTGTTAACAGCCATAGCATTAACTTTGGCATCCATTCACGACGCGCTTAACAATACAACCAGGAATAGCTTCCCATCTACGAATTATACAACTTTTTTTGATTTAATGTGCTAAATACATTGTTTTTAACTATGTAGTTAATTTTTTTGTAACTCTTGTTTACTTATTTCTTTAAACTTGTCCATATGTTTTGAACAGGTTTTAAATTGGAAAAGTAGCTATGCAAGTTAATTATGATGATTTCTCGCTCATCAAGCCATCCTTTGACACAACGGCTTGTACATACATATGTAAGATTATAATAACACATGAGGAAAGAGACTAAGATGGCAAATCTTGGAAATATTTATATGCAGAACGTCAAAAAATATAATGTTTCATAATAGCATCAAAGTGGAGTCATTAAAAAAAAAAAAAAAAAAAAAAAAAAAAACTTTTGATGGTAAAAATTTGCCAAATATTATGATACTAACTAAAGAGAATTTGAGAAGGTTTTTCTATTGTATACAGTTGCACATAGTTTAGGCAATATTTGGATAGTTTATCAACAAGCTAATTTGATAGACATCTTCCGCCAATATGATCCTTGAAGGTTCATCATTTCAAATAATACAACAACAAAAAAATGGTTAGACACAGTGTGTTAATTTTTATATCATAATAATCTTTTGGCAACAGTATCGTTTTAACATGTTAATTATAACATGCCCTTCAGAATATAGATGAAGGTATATAGTTGTTTCAACCTAAACACAATTTTTCTTGAGATATTTTCATAACTGAACACGAGTATTAAATTATCTAGTCTTTTCTAAATAAAACACAAAACAATACGTGTGCTATAATCAGTACACTAAGCAGCAATTCTGATTTTCTCTCCAGAAATCATTTAAAACGTTGTAAACAGATTAAAACTGGTTTGATATATTTCTAGTAAGCATGCTAAATAGCCGATCATCTCTTCACACTATAATTCATATGAACACGAAGGTCACTTAGTGTTTTCTCTCTAGGTAACTTTTAGATTTGGTATGAGAAAAGGGTTTGCTCGGGTAGGAGGAGATAGACCAGAAAGATATATGATTGAAAGAAAAGCTGTGGAGCACATATATTTTAAATATAAAGAGACTCAATACTCGATGCCAGACACATAATAAAATTATATTGGCAAAGTATGGTGAATGAGTATAACAAAGAGTAGAGAAAGGCAGGGTACATTCAGTAGAACCAATTTTTATTTTTGGTAGTATCTTGAATTCGAACACAGGAGCATGAAATTCCCAAGGGAGAACCAATTGGTGGATTTACCTATAATAACTGCTACACCAAATTACACTTAGTACTTAGAGCTTAGATTTTAATTAATGGGCTATGTTTTGTTCAGAGTCGTGACATCATGGTCTGTTCTATGCGATTCTGCTCAACTCTTTTTCTTTCTTTCATTTGCCCCAATCCTTTTTTACTTCCCTTCGAACACCTGCTTATTGCATTATATCGTTATTACCATTTTGACGTATCTACTTTCGCTTCTAACGTAGGCTATCCTCTCTCCAACTTTCGGACATCTTTTATTCACCTACAGCCAACCAGAAAGATTGGTTTGATCACGGAATACAACCGCATATGTCTGATTCGGAAAGGAAACACTCGTCTACTGATGAGAAATTGAACGAAAGTACGAAGGTAGAAAATCCTTTTTTCACCGATGCAACTTCTGAAGTAAATTTCTTACCTTCTCGTCCTTCAACATGCCATGACATTTCTACGCCTACTTTTGACGAAATGAGCAGTGAATTAATCGACGAAATTCGATCGGTCGAGTCAAATCAGGCATCAAAAGTTGAAACATTCGAAAGTCTTTTTCATAATCCTCCAATAAAGTCTGTTTCTTCTGCTCCTGTTTCTGATGATCGTCCACAGTCGCCACTACCATCTCAATCGCTTGCGGAACAGAGAAAGAGCATATCTCTTTTTTCCCATAATAGTCCGATATCAAAACTTGGATTACCAGTCAAATTTTCTCTACAACATAAGTATAGATCACCTTCGCTTCCAGTTAATTCATTAAATAATAGTTTGATAGATATTCCTCCAGAATTGAAAGCTTTGTCTGCAGATGACGCAGCAGAAATATTATCCGATAGTTCGTCGATAGAAATAGGGACACCTCCGGATTCGCCTTTCACAGAAATTTCCACCCCTTCTACTGCACCCTCAGATCATCCAATAGAATTTGAAGATAGTACTCTAATTGTTGATGTCCGACCGTTTACACAGTACGATAAAAGTCGAATTTTTAATGCAGTCAACATTTGCATACCTTCTACCCTCCTCAAACGACCGAACTTTGGATTCGACAAGTTCAGTGAATGTATGATGCCGAATCAGAGACACGTTATTGATAATTTACATTCTTATAGACATGTCATCATTTATGACCAAGACACGAAAACCATCACACCAAATTCAGCTCCAAATGCGTTAATATATACTATTTTAAAGTTTGGCCGAGCTTCAAATCTGACCGGAACATTGTGTTATTTAAAGGGAGGTTTGAATGAATGGATTAGAAAATATCCCGATCAGGTAGATACTACTGTTATTGAAAATGTGTCACAGGTTCCTGGATCAGGAAGACAACTCGGACATGGGCATTCTATTAGCCAACCTCATAATTCTTCAAGGTCGCATTTCAATTTCCCCCCATTGCTTTTTGGATTTAAACTACCGGAATTATCTATTAAGGAGGGCCCTGTAAAACCATTTGAATCAAATATTAATATTACTACTCTTGATGCAATAGACACTGAAAATCCGCCCTCCCCGTTGAATCTGCCTCCAGATCTATCTACACTTGAAGTTGAATCATATTTTCCATTATGGCTACAGGATATAGTTAAGACAGATATTGGTCCTCGACATGTTCGAAGAAGATTTAAAGATATAGAAGAAGCTGAGAAAATTCGTTTACAAAGGGTATTTAGTGGTGGATCAGCAGAAGATTTGAAAACATCCCCAAGGCTTAATGAGACTGTTCTCTCCCCTATTACACCTGATAGAAGCGGTATTAAGTATTCATTCTCAGCTGGAGTTGAGAAAGGTACGAAAAATCGATATAATAACATATGGCCTTATGATCATACTCGAGTAAAACTTCCAGGCATTGTGGAAGTACCGCCTTCAAATGAACGTCAGTCATTTTTTTCAGAGGGTCTTAGTAGTGGTGATTATATAAATGCAAGTTATATCACTACTCGAGGGACCCCAATAAGATACATTGCTACTCAGGGTCCTCTTCCAGAGACTTTTTCGGATTTTTGGCATGTAGTTTGGGATCAAAAGATCCCAGTAATAATGATGCTTACAGCTGAATGTGAAGGTGGATTAATCAAGTGCCATAACTACTGGAAACCAGCCTCTTATGGCTTTTTAGAACTCAAACACGTGTCCGAAGAAAAACGAGTACTTTCTGAAGTAACAGGGACAACGGTGACTTTGAGAACTCTTGAGATTATTAACAAGGGACATAAACCAAGAAGAGTAGTACAAGTTCAGTATACCGATTGGCCTGATCTAGGCGCACCTGCATGTCCAGCTGATCTCATAGCTTTATGTGAACTCAAAACAAAACTGATGGAAGATATCGAAGAATCTGATGAGTTAGTGCCTTGGACTCTTGTACATTGTTCGGCAGGGTGTGGTCGAACTGGTACATTTTGCACGGTTGACTCGGTAATCAATATTATGGAATCTCAGTATTTGAGTAATAAAAATACACCATTCCACAATCCTTCACTGACTATGGATAGTCTTAATAGCAATAATGATAGCAAAGAAGGATCTGATGCTAATGGAACCTTTGAAACAAAAGATTTAGTTTATAGAACTGTCCACAATTTCAGGCGACAACGATTATCTATGGTACAGGTTCAAAGGCAATATACACTTTGTTATGAAACAGTTATTCTATGGGTACATGAAAAGTTCTTGGAAAGAAAGGAAAATAACTGATCTATATTTAATATTTATATCAAAAAATAAATAATAAAGTTTTTAATGGCCTCTCTTTAGTTATATATATAAGACTGAATATCTAGAAGATATTATGTGATTACAAATGTAGGAAAGTACAAGTTAAAACATGCTTTTTTAAAAACCTTGGAATTAAGTTCGTGAAGATCCAAGGAAGGTACCGAAATACTACCCTTTCGTCGACCCTTACCCTTCAAAATTTTTTGAATTCTAATGCTTGATCTGACATCTTAAGTATTATTGTATTTTTAATCTGCCATAGCAGATATGAGTACGTTAACTACTGAATCAGTTTTTTGTGCTTTACAAGCTGCAAGCTCTCAAGTTGATGGTCAGGCTCGTAAACTCGGTGAAGTCCAGTTGAAAGAATGGGAAATTTTGCCTGGATTCCATAATATTTTGCAAACTATCTACCTCGACGCTTCGACAGATTTGAACGTGAGATGGATAGCTGCGATTTACCTTAAGAATGGGCTGATCCGATATTGGAGGAGAAACGCTGCAAAGTATGTACAAATGTTATCCATGTTGGAGTTTTGTGACTAATGTTTTATAGTAATATTTCTGAGGAAGAAAGAAATGCCATAAGAAATCGGCTGTTTGATCTGACAAATGAGCCAAATAAGCAATTGAATACCCAAAATGCCTTAATTGTTGCGAGGATTGTGAAGTTTGATTTTCCTCGTGATTGGCCGACGGTATTTGACGAGCTTGTCCAACTTCTTTCAGATGCACATTCTCAATCGAATTTGATAAGGTTGAATAATCTACTGGGTGTTGTTAATCAAATTGTAAAGCTTCTGGCAACCTCTAAGTTTGGAGCCGGAAGAAAGGGATTTTTAACAACTGCACCAAGATTAATGGAAGTTTCGAAGGCATTATATATTGACCTTATCACTAAACATTTCGCCAATTCAGATTTGGCGACATTTGAAGTCGCATATCTTGCTTTAAAAGTTTCTGGAAAGATCCTAGCTGATGGTTATACTTCATTCCATACTTCTAAGGAAGCAGTAGAATTTTTTGATGACACGGTAGTTCACTTTCGGGGATTTAGTGAAGTTTATAAAGGAGAACAATCAAAGTTTTTAAAGCAGCTGGCAAAGATACATTTAAAAACCTTCAAAAACCAACCTACTTCTTTTATTTTAATGAATAGTTCACTTCCTTTGATAAACCAATATCTTCAGATTGTCCATGATAAAGCATTGATTTTACAAAAAGCTGGCTCAGATGATGAAGATGAGCAGGAGTTGGAATTATGGGAAAGGGTCGTAGTGCAAGGGTTATTATTACTGAAAGAGATAGTTGCATTATTTTACAAGAATGGGGTTACGAGTATTAGATTCAGGAATGAAGAAGAGAGGCACAACTCAAACGCTGCATATAATAAATTGAAGTCCGAATTTTTTACGCCTGAAATTGTAACTAATGTTGTTGAAATGCTTCTTGAGTCTTACTTCCGTTTGACACCGAGGGATTTGGACTCGTGGAAGAACGATCCTGAAGAATGGGTATTTGAAATGATGAATGATGCATGGGAGTTCCAAGCCCGACCATGTGCTGAAAAGGTTTTTGGAGACCTACTCGCCAATTTCAAAGATATTGTAGGACCATTAGTTTTGAACTTCATGGAGTCAACTGGAAATAGTTCAGATTTGCTGGAAAGGGATGTTGCATATAATGCATTTTCAATTGCATCTTCAACTCCTTTTGATAATGTTGATTTTGATCAAGTTTTAATGACAGTCTTTATTCCTCAAGGTTACGAGAAAGGAAACGAATTGTATCGCGTTATCCGAAGACGCATTTCTATCATCATTTCAGATTGGGTTGGAATCCAATGTAGTGACCAGAGTAGGATAGAGATTTACAAATTGTTGCAAAACTTTATGAAACGTGACGATCCTCTTAATGATAAAGTGGTACAAATCTACGCTTGTCAAGCTCTCAGATATACTTTAGATGATTGGAACGTTAAGATTGACCAATTCTTACCATTTATGCCTTCATTTTTGGATAGTTTGTTTAATCTCTTAACCAAGGATTTAGACTCTATAGATAGCAAAAAGTTTGTTTTGCAGGTTCTTTCTGTATTGGTGGATCGTGTTGAAACCCAGATTGCTAATTATGCTGGTTTGATTTTACAAATTTTGATTCCTCTATGGGAGCTTAATGAAGATAATTACCAACTAAAGTGTATCATTCTCCAAACACTCACTAGCTTGGTTGCAGCAACTGGAGCAGATTCGCCTCAGTGTTATTCCTTTGCTTTCCCAATGTTAAAGGTTTCAATTGACAAACAATCTCCTGCATATGCATTTTTGTGTGAGGATGCTCTCCCTTTATGGCAAAATATTGTTGAAAATGCGCCTTCTGCCACTCAAGAGCTCTTGGAACTTATTCCTAATTTGTTGCAACTTATTGAATCTAATACGGAGTCACTCACAGTGGAACTGAAAATTCTGGAATCTTATGTACTGTTGAATGCTGAGTTTGTTCTCAATATAATTGGGGAATCGATGTTTACAATTTTTACACACTACTTGAAGTTTTTGTCACTTGAGTCAACATCCTGGGTATTAGCAACTTTAAACATGATTGCAACATCTCTCCCTTTTGCATCGTATGCCACTATATTGCATTCTTCAAATCTATTCACAACTTTACTTGAACTTCTTCTAAATGAAGAAACTTCTCCTATTACGGTAGTTGAAATTCTTTCATTTTTCGCGCGCCTAGCATATCACTCGGGTTCTACATTTTTAGAGCTTCTTGCATCCACACCATTACCTTCTAATAATTTTTCTACTCCAATTATTAGTATAGTTATTGATACATGGCTTGAACGATTTGACAATATGGGATATCCCCGTGATCGTAAACTGAATGCGCTTGCTCTAACTTCATTGATCCACACTCAGCATCCTGAGGTTCTGTCACGTTTACCAGATATACTGGCCTTGTTCACACAAGTTCTTGATGAAGTTAATGAAGATGGAGAGGGTGATGCCAAAGTTTATTACACTTCTGATGAGATGTATGAGTCTAATATCAGAAATGAATCTTCTAATATGGGTCAAATAATACCAGAGTTGGAAAGAAAGAAAGAGTTGCATAGAAAAGATCCTGTACATGCTGTAAAATTGAAAGAATGTATTAAAACGAGTTTACAAGGCCTTTCACCAGAAGTAGTTTCTGGTCTAGGTGAAGGATTAGTTGATACATTGAGTGGAATGCTGAAGTATTAAATGTGACAACATTTTTCTAGTCACAGTTAATAATATTCAGTTGAGGAGGTATTTGTTAAAATATGTAAGTTCAGTTGACCTAAGTAATATATAAAGAACAATATTTTAAAAGTTAAGATATATTTGGAGTTTTTTATATGATTTTATTGAATATATTTATTGCCTTTGGTAGATATAGATTCGTGTTCTACTATATACAAGCGTATTAACATACCTCCATAAAGACAAAAATAGTAATAGAAACAATTTGTAGTCAGAATAAAATCATCAAGACAAGTTTTAATTCCTAAATCCACCACGATCAATTAAATTGACCACGATTTTAGCATTTCTTTTGTGGGGATAAAGAACAGGTCACGTGTTGTAGTAGATAAATGTAGTTTCAGAAATTAAACGAACCCAATCGAGAAAGTTACAACACATCTTTTCCTGAACACCCCCTTTCCTGGTTTCTATCCTGTTACTATTCTATATATTTTACTACACCATTGTATAGACACACCCACGCAAAGATAAAGAAAAATGTCGAATCCTACATTCTTTGATGGCTTGAAAAAGAATTTTAAGGACGTCCCTATCGTCGATGATAAGGTCAGCACTACAGAGTTTCTTGAAGCTTCAGAATCACTTGTTACCCTCTTTGATCTGCTTGGATCTACAGCCTTTGCTGCTGTCCAAAGTGACATGACTGGTAACATTAAGAAGATTAGAGCATATCAATTGGGTTCTCCTGCCAGTGCTGAGACTTTGCAGAATATTGTCTTAGCTGAGAAGGATCAAAAGAAGAAAGATGCCACACAAGGATTGCTTTGGCTCACCAGAGGTCTATCATTTACTGCAAAAGCTTTGAGAAAGAATATTTCGAATCCTACTGAAGAATTGAGCGTTTCTTTCACTTCTGCTTACGGCGAGACCCTTTCCAAGTACCACAACTTTGTTGTAAGAGGTGTCTTTAAGGTTGCAATGAAGGCATGCCCCTACAGAAAGGACTTCTACGCCAAGTTGGGTGATGTTCAAGCTATTGTCCTTGAACAATTAGAAGCCTGGTTACAAGGCTTGGAAAAGATAGTCGCTATTATTGAAGCTTTCTTTGACTCAGGAAATTACGGCAAGGGGTTATAAAGTTTTATCTTTATATTATTATAATATGTTTTCCTGTATAGCACCTATTCTTACTAGATCATCGATATAAAGTGCCTATAATATTTCAATTAAAAGTAGTGTATGAGAGAAACAAGAGATACTTTATATATCTCTACATATTGCACGAAGTTGTAGTAATGCTACATGGTTATTAGAATGGTACTCTTGATGATATTTAGGTCTTAGCTAGCTGTGTGTCCAGTATTACGTATGATGACCGATCATGAAAATATTAAATTAGAGTGATCGAGAAAAAGGCAGGGGTGTCAACGATCTGAACATTTTGGCACTCCACTTTTGTGCATGTTTGTGTTGTAGTACATAGTGTGTATGTATTGTTTCTGATTTATCGGTTTTTGTTTTGTTACTTTTTTTATTTTTTTTTTTTTTTTCAAATCGAACCCCATTTTTAAGTACTTACGTATCTTTTTAACTTCATCTCCTCTTTATTTTTTTCATCTTCACCACCACATATATATTTGTACTAAAAATGAAATCAGGTAGTGTCACTCAGTTAATCTTTTTGATCGCTGCCTTTTTGGTGGCTTTTGTATCTGCTGAGGAAGATCTTCCTAAATTACGAGTCGGTAAGTTATCATCAAAACGGTTGTCATGCATTAGTATTGAAAACCATCGGCATTAATACTGATGAATGCTATTAGGTATCCTCAAAAAGGTTCCTGCTGAGAAATGTGAACGTGTAGCTCGTGTCGGAGATATTATTCAAGTTGATTATACTGGTACTCTTCTTGACGGTACAGTTTTCGATACGTCGTTAAAACCTGGTCGTACCCCTCTTGAATTTGGCCTTGGACTCGGCCAAGTGATTCCTGGTTGGGATCGTGGATTAATTGGTATGTGCATTGGGGAGAAACGTAAACTTACCATTCCTCCACACTTGGCTTATGGTAAAGCTGGCGCTGGTGCTGCTATTCCTCCCGATTCTACTTTGGTCTTTATAACTGAATTAAAGGGTATTAAAGGTTATGAGCAAGATAAAAATATTGCTGCAGAAAAGGAAGTGGAGGATATTCCTGAGAAGGAAACCGCAGCAGAAGAAGTTGAAGAACCTAAAACCATTGCTACTGCCGATGCGGAAGCTTCGGAAGAAAACGATGAAGATGTTGAAGGCGACGAGGCTGAACCAGAAGAAGAAGGTGATTTAGAAGCCACTGCTCCTGAAAATGATGAATTTTGACTAGTTTCTGTCATTTCTAATGCTTTTATCTATCTAGTGTATATCATACTTTTTCCATGGGATTATCCTCTATGAAATAAATAAAATTTACCAAAATCCGTTTCTTTTACAATTACCCTGTAAATGTGCGATAAAATGATTTCCATTTTGTTCCTTGAAACTCCTAACCTCTATTTCATCAATCAAAAATTTGAATGCAACAAGGTTCTCGGGAAATATTATACTCAAAGAAAACTTGTTAGTCGAAAACATTATTCATGTCTAATTTTTCATACGTTAACTTAACAATTTCTCGCCATGTGATAATTATCTTACATATTCATTAAACTGCAAGCCCTGAGTTGAAGAAAAGTTGGAAGTTAAAATTCGTAATAAATAGAAGAGCAACATTTATTATCAACATTTCTTGAGTATACATGTGTGTAGAGTAAAAAAGCTTTCATTGGCAAAAATTCTGTCATGAGGATGGTAATTTTTATATCCATGTCTATCAACAAATCATTTGTAGGGTTAAAATTCATCATCATTCCAATTTTATGAAAAGAAAAACATTGAGGAACCAACATATGAAAATTTGCAGAGTATAAGTGAATTTTTCAAGAGATTAACATTTAATTTACACAGGATTTAACTTTGAAACTTCTTTCTTGTAGTTTTGGAAATTCTACTAGCCCATAGTAGTACTTATTTTGATCCGTTAACTTATCTTAAATAATAGAAACTTGTTTTGTATTGGAGACAACATTCTAGTACATAGTATACAGAGACATGTAGCTACATAAATATCTAAATACTATGTATTGCCCTTCCAAATTTTGTATTTTTTTGGTTCTAGTTCGATTTAGTCGACATATCTGATGTAAGAAAGGAGTCAAATATACGTATAAGGACAACAGCACATGAGGAGCCGATTCTACGAATGGAGTTAATTTTAAAACTTTTCGAAAGGATGCAAATTAATAAATGTAGAAAAATTAGTTATCACCATTCTAAAAGACGATATTCAGTTTGTAATGAAGTTGATACCACCCATAATTGTATGTAAGCAAA
>JAJMJJ010000118.1:0-41726 GCA_030568955.1 Geotrichum siamense (nom. inval.) | reverse complement strand
AAAAAAAAAAAAACTTATGCACAGAGTGTTGGAAGCATGAAATGTACTCAGACATTGTGTACCTTCCAACACTGACAACAAACAGAGTCAAAAAGAACAACTTATTTACAGTTTAATAACATATTCCCAAACAACTCATGGTAGAGTAGAACCGAATATGCAAAATATATTCTTTTCTACTCAAAAATTGAAGTCAGAGAAAGTTTAATGGATAGGTAATACACAACTAACGTAAAACCTAACGTAAGGTTTATTTTTGTTGTTGTCTTGTTTTAGCTGTAACAACAACAAAATAAAGATCCTTCAGTTTCATGTACTGAAGTAAAGATACGATAAAAATGAACAAACACAGGGAAAAGGATATTTTGATGAGGTTTGTGTGGAAAATATATATTTGATGGACGAAATAGGTAGAAATAATTTGTACTGGGATAAGTAGAAGAAAATAAGGGTCCTTCCCAATATAAAAACTTTATTGCCCCACAAAAACAAAAAGGAATATGCTCGCATAGTTTACTGTGCATCTTATGACAGGGTCTCTATCTCTTTTTTTTTGATGTCAGATAATTTTACGTAGCGTCAGAAACATATTTTTTATGTTTAAATTTTTGGCTATAAATTTGGAATTCAATTTCATTTTTTTTTTTTTTTTTGATCTTTTTTTTTATTCCATACCATTTTCATTTATTTATCTTTGCTAATAACAAACAACAATATTTCTGCTGCTACAATTCAAAGAAAACAACAACAATGACACAAGTCAACAACGAGAATAGTTTGGATGATATCATTAAAGTAATCAATTTCTCTGATTCTTTAATTGAACGATCCAACAAGCTTTATTCCTATCTTAGTGACTATTCTTCTGCCCCTGCTGCAATTCCCACTACTGATGCTACAAATGGTTCTAAATGTCATCACCATGCACGTGGACCTCCTTGGAGTCATTACCGTGATGCTATTTATAAGTTGGGTCAATCTGATAATGTAGTTGGAACTTTCGCAAGAGATTCATTTCATTTGGGTGGGGTGGCAATTGCTTTAGATGCTCGTAAACCCGACAACATTTGGGCATTCCCTGTCCCTTCTACTGGAATCTCTGAACATTGCAAAGATTTGAATGGTACGGGCGTTTGGACTAGAGAAGGAACTTGGAAATGTTTATTCCCACTGGGTGGTGAAGGTGAGAGAAAGTTGAAAGAGGAATTATCTAGTAAAAATGATAGGTTATTTGGGGAATATAATGCTTATTTGGATTGGAAAGGAAGAATGAAGCAATTAGCTAGAGACAGAGATGCTGCTCAATTTAATGAGTCAAGAGGAATGTCTTATTTGGATCCTCCTAAACCAGTCACAACCATTGAAAAGTCAGTCAATGGAGTCGTGTCAACTGTAACCACTACTGTGACTAACAAGCTTCCTAATGGAGAATTCGAAACAAAGAAAATTGTCAGAAAACAATTTGAAGATGGTTCATCTGCTACCACGGAAGAAATTATTGATCCTCGAGCATCCTACAACACTAAGATCGATAACAATGACAACAATAGCAACAACAAAAGTAGCGGCTGGTTCTGGAAGTAACAAGCAAAATAAGTAAAATATATGTAAAATCCACTCCAAATTCCATTTATTCTATTTATTAATCAAATCTGCAAGTCCCATTTCTGTCATTACTTGTTTAATAGTAATCCCTCTCTGTTCTGCAATTTTTGCAATCAACGTTGTTGCAGCATCTTTTACCTCATTATACTCTTTCAACGTGTCAATATGTCTCTTGATAATAACACCAGGTTCTTCACTGCATATGCAATCATTAGTATTTGTATTCTTCTTCTTTTAGTCGATTCGAAACTTACTCTAGATTAGCAACAATCTCAGCATACTCTGACTTGAGAGCTTGTAGTTGATCTTTCTTTAGTTCTACAGTTGACGAGGCAGAGGGAGAAAAATGGGGTAGATTAGTGGATTTACAATTGGGACTGGGACTCGATGCTACTCTTAGAGTGGGTGAAGAGTGGGGATCAGCTAATTGTCGATACATTTCGTGGGTCAATTGGTGTAATGAAGAAAGTGGAATTGGTGATTTTGCTTGTTTTTGTTTTAATGTGTACCTAACCCTGTATGGACACAAGGAAATTGTCTTATCAGTTTCGAGAGTTTACTTGCCGTAGAGAATTTGAAAGTCAACACATCATCACCAGAGACTTTTAATTCATTCATTTTCCACGTGGTCGGGAATACCAGATGGTTTATTTTGTTCTCGGTGACAATGCTGAAAAATTTTGCTCTGAAAATCGGAACTTTATCCCAATCACACGGATTCCGTCTTTCTTTGGAAAATCCCTTTCTTCTTCCTTTCTCTGTTTCAGTTTTCATACACAATAGTTAATTATCGGCCACGTCGTACACTTTGTAATAATGTTGTTAGCGTTGGCAGGGACGGGACAAGCAGCTCAAGTTGGTTATAAGAACAGTATGTCGAAAGAAATGATGATGCAAGTTATGGAGAAGCATATAGCGTTTTTGGAATATATGGCTGATGTGTAAGTGTGATCATATTGTACGCTACATGTAGGTACACGTATACATGCGGTACATGCATTGTACTGTTATTACTACACTCCTACTATTTTGAAGTATTGATGCCAGATGCTAACCATTTTTCCTACTAGACATCGAGGCAAGCAACAGTGGTTTAAAACCGGATGTTTGAATCGTGAACAATTGAAAAATATCTATTCAACAGATTTGTAAGTATCACATACCTTTGATTGATTAATTGATGGAACTAACAGCACGGAATAAGTCTATGTACATATTTCCCACTTGGAGTTAATTTGGGATTGTTGGAGAAGACAGTTACATTGGTTGAATATTTGGAAAGTGTGAAAGGGGTGATTTATATTTTTGAAGAAATAGATCAGAGGGCTAGGAGAAGGAAACGGAAGAGTGTGGATAAGGAGAAAGGATGTGCATGGGGGAGGTTAACAAGTGGAAGAAAATGGTCAAAGATTGGTAAGAAAGAGAAACAAGGCGAGTCTCATGGCGTAAGTGGTGGATGGATTGGATCTATTAAACAAAAGATTAAAAGAGAATCTACGAAGGATGAAGTGAATGGAGATGACGATGGTAATCAAACAAAGGAAGAGGACGAAGAAGAAGACGAAGATATGAATTATAGTACCACGGAAGATGAAAATAATGATGATACTGATTGGGAAGATAGTACTGGAACTTCTAGTAAATTGTCATGCTCCTTGTGTTCATATTTGGGAATATCTATTCAAAAGTCGTGGTCTTATTCAACTTGTATATCTCCAAACAAAATGAGTCTTCCACAACGACAAATATTTTTATCCTACCGCCCTTCACACTATACCGCCGTTACCCAAAACCCACTACCCTACACCTACAACCACACCAACCCTCTTACCTCCTTAATACCTTCCTCAACCACATACTCATCCTTATCAACACCCAAATCAAGCACCCTCCTCCTCGTCTTAATCTGTTCCAATAACCTTCCATTTGAACCTGACCCCATTGAATCAATTATTTATCTAATTGATTTGTTTTTAGATATTTATAACATGGTACAAGGGAAGTTGGTTAAAATGAATAAAAACCTTGTGTCGGTTTATGAGCTGAATGTGTTGAATGTGGCAGTTAGGGAGGTGCATAAGTTAGTTAGGAGAAGAGTGTTGGTGGAAGAGTGGATTGAATGGGATAAGAAAGTGATAGGAAGGGAACAGAGATTGAGAAGAGAGGAATTTGAGGAACTGATTTTGAAAGATTGTGGGAAATTTTGATGACCACCTGGAATAAAAAGGTACATAAGCACATAGGTAGATACATACATTATTGAATAAGCTAGAATCGTCATATATTATAAACATCTAATGCTGCCCTAATAATACTATTTATATACAGACAAATGTATATTATTTTAAGTCCCAAAGAGGTTTTGAGATCGCAATATTTATTTATTTTTTTGTTTTCAGTTTTACATACATTCTCTATTATTTCCCCTCTCATCTTCCTTATAGAACTAATAATGTCACTTGATCCCATTCTTCTTAATCCACTAGTACCACTAAGTAAGCTTTACAATCAAATACGAATAGCACCGCCTGTTATCCACGATCTTCATCGGATAATACGTATTCTTAAAATACCACCTGACCAAGCCATTTGTATTCATACCTTACTACACCGCACATCATTTTACCTTGAACCTACATGGGAAGTAGCCCTAAGCTGTCTAGTTCTCAGCTACACAGGGACCAGTTGCCGTCCCTCAGTAGATGTATTGACTTCATTAACTATGCACATTCGATCATCATCAGAAAAGATAGATATACAAACATGTCAGTTAAAAGTTCTTAATTCTTTAGGTCACTATACTCATGTTGTCACACCTCTAAAGTTCATCGCCTACTATTCTGATATTCTTTTCCTTTCTTTTTCTATTAGGAAAGCTTCCATTCAAGCTCTATTTGATTTAGTCATCCAAAATGGAATTGTTATGGTGGTAGTTCAACCCCATGTCATTGCTTGTGGATTAATCCATTGGGTTTGTTGCTATACTAATGCTCCTGACAATGATGATGATATTAATAATACACCCAAATTGCATGGGTCGGTAGAAGGTTTACAGGGTTGGTGGAGGCTTTTTGATGTAGAGGATAACGATTTTAATACTGTATTGGGAATGATTTGTGTCGCCCTTACTTAAAAACCATTTTTTTTCTTGTATTTGTTATGTATTCTTTATTTATTTATTTTTTTTAGTACCTGTGTATATAATCTAAAAAATAATTCTTTATATAGGTTCGTTTTTATTTAAATAAAATAAAATAAAATGATTAAAAGAACAAAAAATCAATAAAGTTATTAATATGCGCAGTATAAATCTCTAATCCACTCCTTTCTTCAGCTGAGCTAACCTCAACTCAGTCAATCTAATAACTTCTCTCAACTCTTGATCACGATATTTAGACATCGAGAAATTATCTCCATACTCTTTAAACCCTTTTGCTCCCACTCCATTATTGGAATTCCTGTCCTCAATCCATCTCCAAATATTATATTCTTCTTCTAATCTCTTCATTTCCAATGTTTCTCCAGAATAATTAAATAAATCTTCTGCTCCTCCAACACCTTTTCTTCCACCACCTGATCGTAACAAGAAGTACCAAATCACAAACAAAAATGGAATTAACAACATCCATAATGGAATAGGTACCATATCAAATGGAGTTGATGTCAGAATATCCAAAATTGATGACAAAATTCCAGTAGATTTTACTGTAGTTGTAGGTTCCATAACAAGGGTCTGCTTCTTTCCCTTTTTCGTTTTCTTTGACTTTTTAACCTTTTTGGATGTGGCCTTATGTGCACCGTTAGATAACGCTGCATTTTTAATTGTCAAATTTAATTGAATAATTAAATTCTTTGCAAAACTTGATTGTCCTTCATGTGTGCCTTTTTCAATGGGTCCTTTTAACCATGACTTACTTGACCAATCCATTAAATATGTCAACAATATTCTTGTACTATTATTTTCTGCCCATGTCATTGTAAATCTAGTTTTTGTTACAAAACTATTGCCTGATGGTACATCAGGCGTAGATGTTGATTGAATCAATGTGATTGAAGAATCGAGATCAAATTTCTCAAGAGTATCTGTAATCAAACACCTAGTCTGTTTGGGACCAACTGGTCCACTTAATGGCTTAACATACTCATATGACCGTTTACTTCCAGTAGCAACTCCACCTTCAAAAGGGCCTAATCTTTTCAAATCGATATTTTTTTCTTTTTCGACGATAAATGTAGACATCCACTTGGTGTCATCTCCAAATAACAAATTGGCAACAACTCCCAGCGGTGCTGAAACTATATCATTGATCAACAACTTTTCTCCTGCTGCTTGATAGTCAAATCCTGAGTCAGTAGGTGCATGAGTTTCAGGTCCAAGATTGGGAACTGGCCATTTCGTGGATGGAACAGTTGAGGTACCTGAGGCTGCTTCATTTGCCAATTGTACAGCTTGTGATATATCTGGTGGAATTACTGACGTTGCATTAACTGTATTTGGTGTCAAAGGGGCTATTGGTGTTGATTCGAATTCTATTTCAGTTGAAACTACACTTCCATCATCTGAAGCTATTGTAACTTGATCATCATCTTCTTCTTCTTCGTCACTACTATCCGATTCAGATTCTTCTGAACTTGAAGTATTCTCCTCTTCATCTTCATTATCAACCGACGTGGTTTCCTTTGTCAAATCAGCCAATCTTGTATTAGTTTGTCTCCAAATACTCATTAAAAACTCGAATACAGTATCTCTAGAAATAAATGAAGCAAATGAATACCTAGAAGTAAGTGATTGAACCACAATACCATTGGGAAACAAACCTGCTGTGGTTCTCTTCTCTAACCCCACAATTTCATCAAATGAAATAACTAAAATTGTTACCCACCCCAGAATATTTGAATTAAAGCAAATATTTCGTTCAGAAACATACATTCTACCTTGAACCAAAATATCTTTTGATAAGGCACAACTAAAATCATCCAATAGTAAGTCTGTAGGTGGGATTGATTTAAAGATTTTGTGAAAATCAGCATTGCGTTTTTTAGTGGCGTAAGCAAATCCAGCTAAATGATGGGCAGATAACCCTTGTTGATCATCTGTCACAACTCCATCTAAGTCATCTCTAATTGTACTTTGTCCACCAACAGAGACTGTTGGTTCCATCGCGACACCGTGGTGGGGTTGCTGAAGTTGCGATGATTGTGTTTGGGGTGATTGGTTTGGCAACACTGGATCATCTGATGAAAACCTCCTTCTAAATCTTTTTTTTCTAGTGAAAGAATTAGCAGACCTTGACCTTTCTGCAGTAGAAGAAGAATCTCCCATTCCCAAATTATCTCTGTACCCTGAAGCTGCAGATTTTGCTCTTGCGATAAATGAATTAGGACGCTTAACACCGGCCCCAACGTTCAATGAACTTGAATTGTTGTTATTTGGCGGCGTAGGAGTAAGTCCTGATTTAGTACTAGATTCATCAGGCGCCAGTCCCAAACTCTCCAATGACAATTCACCGTGCCCAATTGTTGCAACAGCTGGTCTAACAGGGGCAATTTTAACATCTTTAAGCTTATCTTCAATGTTTGATGTTGAGGTTTGAATGACATTTCTATGTGAATCGTCGTCATTCACAAAATTTTCAAAAAAAGCACCATCACTCATTGACCTATGATGATCAAAAGATCCACCTCTCAATACTGAGGTAACATTCTGAGCTGCCGATAGAACAGATGATAAAAACCCCCCTTCATCTGGTTGTCGTTGTCGTGGAACGTCTAATGAATTCTCCTTATCATCTTCGTCACTAAAGGGACCGAGAGCAACAAAATAATATTAACAAAACATGTCTTTTTCAATTGAGTATGACCAAAATGTTGATTTACTTACGAATTAGCCTCAGCTCTTTTAGATTTATCGAGGGACAGACTTGACTGGAAAGAAGCTCTTTTCACTGTTGACCGAGAAGGTGTTGGTGATATCGAATGTTTGCTCAATAGCGAGCTATGTGACATTACCGCATGCATATTGGTTTCTGTAAAAGACAATTGTAGACTACCACCACAACCACTACTATCATCAGCAATAGCAACAAGATAACTTAGAAAGTAATAGAGAGAAGTAGTTTCAAATAATCCGTGATTTTCACAGAAAATAAATAAAATAAGAACAAGGAAAATGCAGTCAGGGTAAGGAAAGGGGATCATAAGAGGGTTTTTTTAGATTTATTTTACCATGTTGTTTACATAATTTTATGTAGTAATTTTATGTATGAAACTTTTGTGTGTTAAGAACTTCGAAAAATATATGCTAATATACAAAAATTAAAATCTTTCGATTAGCTTTTTTTTGAGCTCGGTTGGAGAACTTATCCTGGTTTCCATTTGAAGTAATCACCTTTTGATATTTGTTGGGCATTATTTGTAACAACGGGGCCGTTCTTTGAAGGGTCTTGATCTCTTCTCATTCTGGAAGCTTTTTCCAGAATCATGATCATGTAGATATATCTACCTATGGTTTTTGACTTGGCTATTAGACCTTTGGGAAAATGGAAGTAGCAATTGGTAATTAATTCTTGTATAAGTCTTAATGTCTCATTATTCAATAATAATTCGAACAGTAGTAGACACTAATTGTGAGTAACTTGTTTTTATTTATTTACTTATTTCATTAGTAGCAGTGATGAGAATACTCTGTGTTTAACGTGATTTCAAGACTATGGAATATCATTGAACCACAATAATGCTCATCACAAACACATAATAAACTAAAACTAAATTAAAAAAAACCCATTAAAAACTACATAAACTTATTCCTCGTCGTAATCGTGTTAACGTGTATCAATTACGGCAACAACAAAGAATCAACAAATAAAAATAATAAAAACCTAATCTAACGACCATCAGCCCATTGGTTTTCTCTCTTAATCTGTTCTTCTTCTTCAGGAGTGAAATCATTTTGAATATTAAAGGTTCTTCTAATTTCTTCAGGAGTTTTACCCTTGATCATATTAGCAACAGTTTTGCAACCAATATCTAGTAACGATCTAATATCCAAGTAATTTGCGGCCAAAATAATTTCAAAGAGCATTTCTTGGTCAACAGAAAGAAATTTTTGATCCCAGTCGGAAATGTCAACAGTGCGACGAATACGGTCAGTCTCATCCTCAACAGTAGGTGGCACATCATCTTTATGGTATTCGCAGTACTCTAAGACTTTTCGAAGAACATTGCTTGAAGCATTTGGGAGAGGAATTTCAACATCTTCGTCACTTCCAATATCTGCAGAGGAATATTAGTATTCGTATCTTTGGTGCAAGAATACCCCAACAACAACATACCTTCCATCATATTTTTAATTAAGACACTTTTTGAGGCAACCTTAGAATCTATTATAGCTTGTTAGTGTGAGTTCAAAATACATTACACAGAAACAACATACCAACATTGAATTGATGTCCGTCAGAAGAAACAAGAGAGACCATATTGTAACAAATCAGTCAGCGAATAAATAAATAAAAAAGTGTACAATTCAAGTAAAGGTCCTGCTATGGAATAGATGGGAATTACAACAGAAAGATATCAGAAGTTGTGTGGTGGTGATTTCAAGAGGAAGAAGAAAAACTAAAAACTAAAAAACAAATCGTTTAAAAATTCATAAAAAATTAAAAAAGCAATAAATTAAAAAATAACAACACCAAAAATAATGAAGTATTTCCTTGTTGGAGTAACTTAAACCACATTAATATTATCATTAATACAAGGATGAAATTTCTTGATTTCTTTTTGTTTAATTTGAAAAATTAATGGTACAAGTATTGTCCTATAAAACCATTATATCCCCTCATAGAATTTCTACATGCATAAACCACACAATAATTGATCTAGACATTAAGAGTCGTTCACTTTTATTCATTACATTTATACACACAAGATATTACATGGTGTTCCAATTGTAGTTGGAATACACTAAGGCCGAAAAAGTTGTAAGTTCGGGCAAATCTAATAAAGACTTTATATATAAATTCTCCTCATAAACTGCTTGTAATGCATTGGTTTGTTTCGTCAAATTAACCAGAATACTGGCCAACTTAAGTTTCTCTGAGCTACTCTTCTGATAAACGGAAGATAGTTGGTTGAAAATATTCGACAAAAAGTCATGAACAAGTCGTTTAACCAAGTCATGTGAGTTTGGTGATTCAATGAAATCAAGTGTTTCATAATATAATTCTTTAAACTTGGGTGTCATGATATGTTCCTCGTCAACAACACTGGTTGTATCTTCAGATAATATAATTTTAAATACGTCAATCAGTTCATGTTGTTCGCTGGGAAGAAGAATATTGGAGTAGGAATCGTTAAATTGTGAATCAATTTGGAATTGAACTTTACCGATAAGATCTGAAAGTTCAGAAACAGAAAGATCGGCTCTTGGATCAATGTCACCAAAGATATCATTGACTGATGTGTCAATCATTTTACTAAGGTTTAACCAGCCTTTATTAAGGAAATACCAACAGAGATTAAGGTATAATCTATTACTTTGATCGCCATCAATGTTCATTTTTGCATCATCATCAATGTAGTTATCTATATTGTCAAATTCTTTGATGGAGTCAATGTAATTTTTCTTGCCCAATAGATTAAGTTGTAATTTAGTGAAGAATATCAATAAGCTGACCGAATAGATAAGTGTGAATAACCTGCTAATTGTTGTTGCTTTTAAATCTGCCCATAGCTGAGTTTTTGATTTTGAAGCTAGGGAATTACCTGAATCTTCGACAACCATTGATTTTGAAATATTGACAATCGACCCATTTGGATCATCTGGATTATTTTGCGTAAAGGTATCTGGGTTGGGTGTAATACCAGTTACACCTGAAATATCGGACTTATCATCTGCGGAAGGGTTTTGTACAATTCTCTCCACTCTTTTTCTTTGCAACTCTCTAGTGATTTTTTCTACTGGGAACTCCTCAAAAATACTATTTGTCAAATTTGGTAATAAAGAGATCACAGTAAAGTTGGAATCGAGTTGATTTTGTTTGAATCTTTTGTGTAAATTATCTTTGATCATTTTGTTTTTCAAAAACGTTTCTTGCATTTCTACTAGTTTACTCTTGATATATTCAAGAGCTAAATACCCTGTAGTAAGAATTCCTGTTGTTATCAGGATTTTCTTTTTATGCCGATTCAAGAAACTTGTAAGTCCTTTAATCATTTTTTGATGAATTGGTGATGTAATCCGAAGGTGGTGAGGAGTGGAAAGAAAATAAAAAAGAGGGAGAATTTGGTCTTCCATAATAACACGAGAAACCCCATACAAAATCAGTGTCCCACCACCAAAAAAAAAATAATCCAAGTTTTTCTACGTGTCTGTGTATATTTGTTTGTGCGTCTATTGCGAAGAAACAAAAATGGGGCTTTAACATTTAGCCGAGGTATTTGGTAAAAAATCAAAAATTATGTAATGACAATTAATAATTAGGTAATGTTATGTCATGTGTTGTGTAATACAGGAAAATAGGCTAAGCCTTGCCATTACTGCATTTCAAGTAATAACTTTACTGTGTAGCTCAGCATTATTCAATGTGTAATGGCGACCTACCATTTTATTTTTATCTATTTTATGCTGCCGTAACATATTATCATCATTATAATCAATACACCTTTAGTTGCTGGCATTTATTACTATGTATTACAGATAGTACCTGATATAATAATACAACACACTGATAGGAATAAAAGAAATAAAAAGTCAATTGATTAAAAAGGTTTAGCGTTGACATTAAAGCGAAACGTTGAAATTTGAATTTATTTCAGATATTCTTAAGTTTCTGATTATTTCAAATAAAAAAAATAACAAAAAAAAAAAAAAAAACTACCTGTCTAAGTACCCAGGTGTGTATGTGTATATATACGAATTATGACATTTATTTTGCAGCACTCTTTTAAAATATATCGAGGGATGCATTCTAGAAACAGCAATGGATGATATGTACATATGTGTGTGTACATGTGGTATCATCTATCTCTCCTAATCAATAAAAGAGTAAAAATTTACAACAATAAAAAGCCAAATAATAAGGGGGTTGAACAACAATATCGAATCAAATTGGGTTTAACATGTTGAATATTCAATATTTGTAATACATTCCATATTTATATCAACTTATTAGTCAGTGCTATTATTCCTAATCATATATAACAATGCAAACATTCAAATGTATAGATATATGGACATGTACCTACCTACGTACCTAACTAGCTTTATGTTCTTATGTACGTATGTACTGACAAATACTGGGTTATCGATAATGATATAGTATGTACATATAGAGTTGATTAAAAGTTTCTACTACATGAATTAAGCCTCTTACTATTCTCTTCCAATAGTTGGCATTAATCTTGACAACGGCTCTTACAATTGAATTTCCCCTGATAAATCATGAACTGCAGAAAAACTTGGTACCTGGTTGAGCACTAAATATATTATCAACTACCGTACTTATAGAAGTACTAAATGTCTACTATAGAGATAAAAGCAAAATTTAATCAATTTCAAGTAAAGGTTAAGTATATTGTTTCTTCTGTATTTGTTATGGTTGTGCTTATGAATTGTGAAATAACTTGATTTAAACTATTTTCATTGTTACGTAGTGATACAATTGGGGTCTTCCACCCTCAAATAGAAGTGTGTGCACATGTACCCGTACATAATAGCAGACCATTGTTCTGATATCAAGTTCAACATGATAAAGTGGGTGTAGATATTTAAGCTTCGATATCTGTTAGTACTATCTATTTTAGGCAATTTGATTGTATATTAGCCAACCATCATCAATCAATTCTAAAATTAAACATGGTTGAATCACCGTTTTGAGATAAAACCCGTGTTACGTTGATTACATGTCTCTCAAAGAGGCGTACGGCATGTGTACCAAATACAAAAACGTTCAGTTACAAGCCTTCTTGCATCTCGTAATCGTAATCAAAGTTTTACATGTTGTCTTTCATCTTTGTTCATCAAGAAACAAGTACGTTGCTTGGTAATTCTCTCAAAAATATACTCCGGTGTTGTGAAGACTTTGGCGATTAATATATCTTGTAGGACTCTTGTTCCCGAAAAATAAATGATTTACCAACTGATAAAAGTACCTTGAATGCCATGTGTACTAGTACATGGAAAAAATCAGATTAAAAAAATGGCGTTTTTCTTGGCTTTTGCTTCTTTTTGCCTGTATAACGTAAACTTTGCGTCGGTACATGTACGAATATTTCCTTTCTTTTTTTGTGTGTTCTCATCGGATTTCGAGTAAAGTGTGCACGTGCTGTCACTCCAGGAATAGAGAAAAGCTTTCCACGTGATTCATTGTATGGCCAAAACCCAACACTTTGTCAACAGGGTTGTAGAATCTTTTTTCACTTAAACTATGAATTAACCACTTGCAGTAGACTCTTATTTAAGTAGCGTAGATTCCCCCACATTCTCATTCTACTTAATGTGCTCACATATCCCTGAGAATGATCTTGTGTGACACGCTCTGAGGAATATATTCGAAGCCCATGAAATTGCTTCCCCGTACATAGGCTAAAATAGGAAATTTTCACAGTCTTGTGGTGTTTACATCATAGTACTTCTATACAAATCTTTGTAAGTGTATGAACTATTACTGCATAGCAACTAATGTATAAGATAGCAGCAGTAATTGGGAGGTTTTATTTTTTCTATATATACAGCTGATTATATGGCAGCAAGGAATAAAGACGAACACAACAAATTAACTTCTGGTGCTTGTTTTCTTAATTGAATAGCATCGATTGGGTGTACAGAGTACAAGCTGACTATATACCAAGCAAAGATTTTTACATAGTTTTCATGATACTTAACCCTTTTCCATCTTGTAGTCTGAATTTCAACAATCTTTTTCATATTAGGAGAAGATATCTTGATAGTCCCTCTAAAACCACTGACGGTTTTTTATTCCTATTAGGTTAGAGCCACCCTTCCTTTGAATCATGTACGCCATGTTGGCTGTCATATCCATCATTGTTGTGATCCCTTCGCCTTGTCAACTATGTATTCATATGTTGTTGACTTATTTCATCTTTTGAATAAATTAGCAAACTTCTTCAATCCCTTTTGTTGTGCTAAGCAACTCAGATACCTCTGGTGCAAGCACTGCGCTGGTAAATTTACCGTACCTCTACGCACACATACATGTTCATGTTTATCATGTGATAATTGCTCGCCATTTTTTGAACGTTCTAACGGTTTTTTGATTGCTTGAAAAGGGAAAACATCAACTCTACTGTGCATTGATTTCGCACTTCATAATTATCTACCAAATGATGAATCCAAGTTGAAAGGCATTGAATGGCGTTCCAACTGCTACGTAATTCACACAATTTGAAAGTGCTATCTATATGTTCCCAAATGAATAAATTTAATCGTTCAATGAACTATTTCATCAATTTTCTGATAGCAAAAATCTACTGCATACGGATTCCATCCATATATTGATTACATAACTAATTCAGGGTTTTTAATTTTTCTTGGAAGTCTTGGTAATGGTAGTAGACATACTATATGTCGGACTAGTAGGAGGTACACACATTATTGAGCTTGTCTGCTTTTGCTTATAGTATTATCCTTGGCTATCGGACTGCCCTAAATACATAAATGAAAGAATCAATCCATTACAATCCTTTTCAACCATCTATGTACCCAATTGATAACGATGGACTTACAAAAATTGGATGATTGTGCCTGTGCAAACAAATGTGTACATACTAGAAAAGAAGAAAAAAAAGTAAAAAAAAAGGTACAACTAAGTACGTACTAGGTACGATGAGTCAGCGATTTGGACAAAATAGAAAAAGAAAAATCGACAAAATTAAAACTACTGGAAAAAGAAAATAACATGCTTTCGGACCTCCATATTATAAATACTCTTAACCTCCCCCGAGGTGTTCTTATTTTTTTCTTCCTTCTCGTTGTTCTTCCTTTTATTCCTTATTCATCACTCTTCCTTCTAATCATGTCTGATATTAAGGAACAGTCAATCGCGAAGACTAACTCCGTTTCTTCTTTAACTACTTCACAATTACAAACAAACAACAATTCACAGAGTTCAGGTGTCTCTGAAAAGCAAACGCACAATGTGTCCTCCGCTGTAGTACAAGGATCTGGAGATCCGGCCGATGTGCCATGGACACTTACAATTCAAGATGCTGCTAAAGTTTTCAAAACAGATTTGAATATGGGTCTTGATGACGCAGAAGTTAAATCAAGACTTAGCACTTACGGTCTCAATCAACTCGATCAAGGTGAGGGTGTCTCTCTTATCAAAGTTGTTATTTCTCAAGTTGCAAATGCAATGATTTTAGTTCTTATCATTTCTATGGTTATTTCTTTTGCTATTAAAGATTTTATCGCCGGTGGTGTCATTGCTGGTGTTATTGGTATTAACGTTTTTGTTGGTGTTATTCAAGAATATAACGCCGAGAAAACTATGGATTCGCTTAAATCTCTTTCTTCTCCCACCGCTAGAGTTATCAGAGAAGGTTCTGATGGAACTATTCCCTCGCAAGATGTTGTTCCTGGTGATCTTGTTGTTGTCAAGGTTGGTGATACCATTCCTGCTGATTTCAGAATTGTTGAATCCATGAACTTCGAAACTGATGAAGCTCTTCTGACTGGTGAATCTCTTCCTGTTTCTAAGGATGAACATACTACTTTTGAAATAAAGACTCCTGTTGGTGATAGAATTAACATGGCTTACTCTTCCTCGATTGTTACAAAGGGCCGTGCCACTGGTATTGTTACTTCTACTGCTATGAAGACTGAAATTGGTGTTATCGCTATGTCTCTTAAAGGCCAAGATAAGGGTTTCCGTCCTGTAAAGCGTGATGAATTTGGCAAGGCTAGAAAGAGAGATTATCTTGGTGCTTTCTTGGGTACTTGTAAGGACGGTATTGGTGCTTTCTTAGGTACCACCGTTGGTACTCCTTTGCAAAGAAAGTTGTCTCAACTTGCTATTTTCTTATTCGGTATTGCTGTTGTCTTTGCTATTGTCGTCATGGCCTCTCAAAGTTTCAATGTTAATCGTCAAGTCGCTGTTTACGCTATTGCTGTAGCCCTTTCCATGATTCCTGGTTCTTTGGTTGTCGTTCTTACTATTACCATGGCTGTAGGCACAAAGGTTATGGTTACTCGTAACGTTATTGTCCGTAAACTTGATTCTCTTGAAGCTCTTGGTTCTGTTAATGATATTTGTTCCGATAAGACTGGTACTCTTACTCAAGGTAAGATGGTTGGTCGTAAAGTTTGGGTCCCCTCGTTTGGTACCATTCAACTATCAGACTCTAACGAACCTTTTAATCCTACTGTTGGTACTCTTTCTTACTCTCCTAACTGTCCTGAATACGATCTCAAGGAAGAAGATGTTCACGAATCTATCCCTGATCCCATTCCTGAAATTTTCACTAGATGGCTCGATGTTGCTTCATTGGCAAATATTGCGAATGTCCGCAAAGATGTCGAGGAAGGTGAAGAAGTTTGGAAGGCTAATGGTGATCCTACCGAAATTGCTATTCAAGTTTTTGTTTCTCGATTTGGATGGGAACGTCCCAAATGGACTGAGGGAGATTCTCCTCGTTATGGCCATCTTGCTGAATATCCTTTCGATTCCTCTATTAAGCGTATGTCTGCTATTTACCGTGATAATGAAACTGAGCAAATCCATGTTTTCACTAAGGGTGCTGTCGAGCGTGTTCTTGGCTGTTGCTCTACTTGGTGTGGATCTGAAGTTGCCCCTGGTTCTCCTGTTCCGTTAACCGAAGAAGATCGTGAATTCATCTTAAAAAATATGGATGCTCTTGCTTCTCAAGGTTTGCGTGTTCTTGCTTTCTCTAGAAAACTTGGTGATAGCTCTATTGATTATAAGACTGCTGATAGACTTAACATTGAAACCGATCTTACTTTCCTTGGTTTGATCGGTATTTATGATCCTCCTCGTCCTGAATCTGCAGGTGCTGTCAAGAGATGTCACAAGGCTGGTATTAATGTTCATATGCTTACCGGTGACCATCCTGGTACTGCTCGTGCTATTGCTCAAGAAGTTGGTATTCTTCCAAGAAATTTGTACCACTATGCTCCTGAAGTTGTGAAGATTATGGTTTTAACTGCTCCTGAATTCGATGCTTTGTCTGATGATGAAGTTGATGCTCTCCCTGTTTTGCCCCTTGTCATTGCTCGTTGTGCACCTCAAACTAAAGTCCGTATGATTGATGCTCTCCATCGTCGCAAGGCTTTTGCTGCTATGACTGGTGATGGTGTTAACGATTCACCTTCATTGAAACGTGCTGATGTTGGTATTGCCATGGGTATTGCTGGTTCTGATGTTGCTAAGGATGCTTCTGACATTGTTTTGTCTGATGATAATTTTGCTTCTATTCTTAATGCTGTCGAGGAAGGTCGTCGTATGACAGATAACATTAAGAAATTCGTTCTTCACTTACTAGCTGGTAATATTTCTCAAGCTCTTTTCTTGCTTATTGGTTTGGCATTTAAAGATAAAAATGGTTTCTCTGTCTTCCCTCTTTCTCCCGTTGAAGTTTTGTGGATTATTATGATTACTTCTGCTTTCCCTGCTATGGGTCTTGGTGTCGAAGCTGGTGCTCCTGATCTTATGGAACGTCCTCCAGCTGATCCTAAAGCAGGTGTTTTTACATGGGAAGTTATTGTTGATATGCTTGCATATGGTGCTGTTATTGGTATTATTTGTGTTGTTGCCTTTGTTGGTCTTATGTATGGTAAAGGTGATGGCTACTTTGGTGAAAACTGTAATGAATCTTACAACTCTACTTGTTACTATGTTTTCCGTGCTCGTTCTACTTGTTTTATTATTATGACTTGGAGTCTTTTGGTTCTTGCTTGGGAAGTTATCGATGTGCGCCGTTCACTTTTCAACATGCACCCCGAATCCGAAACTCCTTACACTCAAGTTTTCAAGGATCTTTGGAAAAATCAATTTTTGTTCTGGTCTGTTGTTCTTGGTTTCGTTTCTGCCGTTCCTCTTATTTATATTCCCGTTATTAACAAGGATGTCTTTTTACAATCACCCATTTCTTGGGAATGGGGTGTTTGTTTTGCTGGTTTGGTTGTTTTTGTCTTTGCTGCCGAAGGATGGAAATGGGCTAAAAGAATTTATTTCAGAAGAGTTGATGAGAGAGCTCACAATCCTGAATATGATTTGGAAAAGAACTCTCCATTTGCCAAATATGCTTCATTCTCAAGACAAAACACTATGGAGAATACAGCTATTCCTATGAAGTAAGTAAAAAAGAAAAAAAAATGTTGATGTTATCATTTACTTTTTTTTTTTGATTTTTTAAATTTGTTTGTTTTATATAATTGTCGTCGAAGTCATTGAACGAAAAGAAAATAAAATGGCTTTGAGTTAATGTAATTTTTTATCATGTTTTTGTTTTAGACCATCATAATAATTTATCATTTATGTTTATTTTACGATTCATTTCCTGTATTTAAAACTTTATAATCCCAATATTATAGTAATCAACTGGTGTTATAGTTGCAGCAAATACTGTTATACTCCTCACTTATGTCTGATTTCCATTTACTGTGTGAACCAAAATACCATTAAGGTCCGGAGTCTGCAGTTAATAATTGGGTTCAATTGTTTGTATGTTTTTCTGAAAAAAAAAAAAAAAAATAATAATTGAGACGCAAAGACTCTAAACCAATAAATATTAAGCTTAGACGACTGTACACATCATCATCATAAAAGCCAACCCCCTTCTTTGAATAAATAGCATAGTAAAGAATACCTAAAAGATATTTGAAGTACTGTCATCTAAAACACTATCCAATAGGGGTAGAGAATATATTTTGTATAAAGAAAACGTACAATTAATTGATTTCTTCTGAAAGAAACATTTAATCAGTATATATTTTTTTAATCAAGAAGATATTCTTATCTATTCGTACTATTATATAGAACTATACTGTACGTCTAGAATTTTTATACTAATAGTACCATAAATCTGGACAAAAAAATGCTTAAAAGAACCGTATATAAGAATATTTAATTGCCTAATAAAAATGTCTATCCGCACATCCTTTTTTTCTACAAAGTGCACATGTGTTTAGTAGTAGTACTAGATACATTCACACATGGAATCATGATAACACACCTTCTGTGGTCTAGTCGGCGGTAGCAGCTCGCGCACAATTTAAGTGGAGGCTCAGGTTCAACCCTGTCCTGAGTCGGTATGTAATGGGGATTGGGTTTGCCCTGGGAAGGGCAATCCTCCACAACTGGGCGTAATGAGATTGCCCGATCTGAAAATATTAACCTTACGAAATGCAGGAAAAGCAGCAAAACGCACAGTGAGAAATGTAACCTCAAAGACCTGTAACAGGCAAAACACAGCAGAGTCTTCTTTTATATAAATATTTTAATTGCTAAAGGTAACTATAAACAGAATTGACAATTATGCTGTACACCCATATGAAAACACACGTGGGTGTATTCTGATGAAATGAATTAAACACCTAGTACAAAGATAAAAAGAAAAGTGGATTTTATTTTTTTTTTTTTTTTCATCACCATAATGAGAGTAGTAATGCTCACTATTGTGTAAAAACTAATGAATTGACAATTGCAAACTTTTTTTTTTTAAAGAAAAGATTGTTTAACTACGATTGGAAATAAAAAAAAAAAGAGCATTGAAATAGAGAATTTTGGATCATGCTTTGTGGATGTTCAATGTAATCATAGATTTTTTTTTTTCAGGTTAGCGAACACTATATTTGAAGAGAGTAAAAAACCCGTAAATGCCTACCAACCTATGCATTCACATGAGTGTATATCTAGGTACACATACTAATATTACTTATACACGACTCAATATATAACTGTACTGGGATACAACGGATACATGTGGAGATCAGAAGGCCATCTTGTAATATATTAGATAGAGTGTTCAAAAATTGCAACAATTAAAATGACATAGCATATATACATGTAAATGTCCGTAGACTACCTACCTACGTACACGTCGTACATACTTGTGGTCAACACATTATGATAAATGAAGTATTGTCAATGATGATTGTTAGTGGCTATATAGTACTTGTAAGAAGACATAGATGCTTGTATGCAGGGTGATAGGATGATAGTGAGATTTTTAATATGTATGCCTGGTAGGTAGGTAGGTATACATACGCTAGGTATAATGACTGAATTTATACTGATAATAAATAATAAATAGAAAAAAATATGACTGAGGTTTTTTTCTTCTATTTCTAAGGCTACAGCACCATGTTTTTAGATTCACCTTCTTTCTCATTAGATGTTATTACAGGGTCTTGTGTCGAAGGTTGTGACCCCAAAAGCCACTTTTTGTGAAAATCCTGTGCAAACCGTGTCGCCACATCATACCGACTAATATCCAATCTAAACTGAGGTTCCCTCAAAAGTGTAAGAATATGAAGACAATTGGGGTAACTTTTTTGTTGTTATTAGAACTTATCATTGATCTAATAAGAGAGAGAGTGTGTGTGTATAAACTTACATTAAATATTTCGCCATGTCAGGTTTCCGCCAATATTCTAAATATTTCAAATAGTTTAGAAACTCAGGAGATTCTAAATATTTGTTCTGTGCAAGAAAATGTAAGTACATGGGGTTGGCTAACGCTTGGATGAACTTTAGAAAGAGAAACTTATGTTAGTATGGTTGTAATATGAATTAATAAATAAATAAATTGAAATACATACTTCTAGCTCAACTTCAAATCTAGTAGGCAATACTTCGGGAGTATCTGTTTGTTCAATTGGCACTGGATCAAAACTCATGATGGTACGATGTCGAGGAATTGAATAGGGAGAGGGTTCACGATTATTTTTTTTTATTTTATATTTTCCTTTAATAACTATGTCATGTGATAATTTCCACGTTATATTTGAGCTGGTACTGAGTTGTAGCTATGATGACATGCCAGCAAAAAAAAAAAAAAAAAAAAAAAAAAAACTTAGCCTTGTCATTTCATCATCTTCTAACATAAACATTTCAAATCAAATAGACAATATGCCTGCGTTACAATCATCACCATCACTTACTGCTACTACATTAATGGATTCACCAACAAAACAATCATTTTGGAAACACCGAAAATTTCTTCTTTATCTATACCCAGTAGTTGCTTTTCTTGGTCAATTGGTTCAATGGACTGGATCAGCACCCGATTCATATTTTGCCAATAAACGAAATATTTTAAATCGATTTGTGGTAAAACAAGGATGGGCATGGGTAACAATTGTATTTTGGATACAAAAACCTTCGAGCTTATCGACGACAATTGATGGAGTTAGATGGGTGAGACAAATTCAAATTGCAAGAGCAGTACGATATTTGTTAGTTACACTATGGTGGATATTGTTTTCTCAGTGGTGCTTTGGATTGCCGTTGATGGATAGGGTGTTTTTGTTGACGGGTGGCGATTGTACTTCGCCTCACCAGGAGATTATGACTGTGCTTACTCAGGCACGAGAATCAGTTGACACAATGGGTTCAGCCCAGTGTAAACGGTTAGGTGGATCTTGGGAAGGTGGCATAGATCCCAGTGGTCATATGTTTTTACTAACTCTTGGTTCTCTATTTCTTTGGGAAGAAATTATTTTCCCTGCCTCTATTCGTCACCATATTAAGACTTCCGCTGGATCCGCCACTGCAACTCAATCCAAATGGGATTGGAGAGAAAAGCTAGGCGTAGCAATTGTCTCTGTATTTGGTTGGATGATGTTAATGACAAATGTCTATTACTTCCATTCAATTGGTGAAAGAATTGCTGGCATGATATGGGCTTTTGTAGGTTACGCCTTAATCTATGAAGGTTTACCTACATTACATATTACCAAATGGATATTTGATTGACTATTTTTTTTTATAACCATTTGATATTCTAATATATGTCATACATGCTACCTGTATAATTGTTCTTGTAGAGTGAATTTTTATAGATAACTGTGTATGCTTACGGTGGTTGTAAATTTTAAGCTTTTTCAATTCATATATCTTTAATCATTCTAATAAAAAAGTTAAATATAAAATTCAAGGTTGTTGACTTAAATATTTGGCATTCTAGTTGCAACAAATCTTAACACTCAAGATGTGATGATAGTGTGCGCCTATGCATAGATACCAGATTAAACCCCATAATTTACCTATAAAATATGATATAGTTTAAATTTGTTCACAGATCGTTGAAAGTTTCTAGAATTAGCGTGTAAAAAATTGAATGTACATCATGGTTTTTGAATCGAAACAACCTTTATATATGTAATCGGTTTTCTGACTTCTTCGGGGAAATGTGTTATCCTCTCGATCAAAGCAATTGTTTTAAACATTGTACCTGTCTAAGATTCCTAATGTATGGGTTCCATGTAGAATTTTCTTTCGTGGCCAACTGAGTTAAGCAACTGAAAACAGTTTTGTCTTGTGTCTTATTATTGGTTAGACAATTTAGCCCACGTAGATGAACGTTACGTTGCCTTATCATACCCAAATAAATAAGATCTCGAACCCCAACGTTTCGTAGAAACCTTGTAAGTCTTTTATTTTTTTGCACCAAACTTAGTACTGTAAAAAATTTGTATGAAGAGACTCTGTCAATTGTCATATCTTTTGACAAGGTTTAATTAATAGGAAGAAGATGAGCGCAAGAAATGGCCATACATTCTACGTATTGACTGTCACGATTTAGTGAACTCAACAAAGTCATCTCTATACTCCGCATGGTAACTAGATATATATTAGCGTATATTAACATTAGAATGTTAAGAATACCGATCACATTAGTAACTTGCAATAAAAAAATGGAGAAATATTCTGTGGAATTTAGTTTCAAAATTAGTAACGTAAATTTAGACTTGACCAACATTATGTGAAGAAGATGAATAAGTGACGTGCTGTGGCACTATTCTATTCCTCTGTTTAAACAGTATTAGCAGTATTCAAAAGGAGTTAATATTATTGCCCAATAAGTTTATAACTATACATGTAATAACTGTTCTGTAATTCAAATAGTTGGTAACAGTTGTAAATGTCATTGTTCAAAAGGTTTGTTTATGAATTTTCTTGATCAAGTTACCTTATGATGGTCTCTAACTGATATTTTATTTGTACCAGAAAACATAGGATTTTATTTTTTTAAATTCAATTCTTTTTTAAAAAATTATATTTAATAAAATTGATAAAATAATTGAATTTCATTCTATCTCTATTTTTTTTTTTACTACGAAGCTATTCACAATCATTCAATCTAAAGAAGCTTCCAAAGGTTTTGACCAAAATTATATGTTAGATTCTCCAGTGTTGCTTAGTACTATTCTAAAAATTTTCATTCCATGAAATCACCAAATATAAAACAGACTTTCTCTACTTATCTGGACTTGTAACAATGAATATTAAGTTTTATTTATAATAACTAAGAGTTCCAATGCTTTCTCATCATACGTTCATATACATATATATATATAGAGAGAGAGAGAGGAAGAGAAAAGAAAATGCATTGTACAAAAAATGAATGTTGAGAAAATTTTCATATCTATATTTTATCTGAATCAATTGAATCGTTGGAACGTAGGTTAATTTTTTTTTCTGAGTCTTAAGAGAAGAAATTTTCAAAAGAGAAATACTTATTATGCCAAAAAAATAAAATAAAATAAAAAAGTAGATTTAACAATTTTATAAATGGAATATGAACTCTCATAGTTTTATAATTTTGAATCTTTACAGTAATTAATATGCTTAATAGATTCTTTCAAAGGTTGCTGATAACTTGAAAATATGGTAATATGTACTAAACAATGTTCAGTCTATTCATAATTTAAGTAATAACTAAAGAGATTAGAATCGTATTAAGTTATATATTTACCTATTAGTTATGTTTTAATTTTGTGCTTCAGTGTTGGTAATAAGTACATAAGTTATATGGAACTTTTTACGTAACATCTATTCTACTTCCAGAACCAACCACTCTGACTATCATTCTGTTTGCCATTACCCATGTAACGGGGAGGAAGTATTTCTTCGTTGGTAGAAACAGTACCATTTTCATATTGCTTTTTTGTTATCCTTTTAGTTTCGACGTTACCATTTGGGAGGTTGTTGGTTACGGTTGTAGTAACAATTGATACGACATTCTTTTCAGAGATTTCTGTGATAGGTTCTGCGGATTTGACAGAAGGACTTGCATTTTGGGTGTAGAGGTCACGGACAGGTTCGGAGTATTGGATAGGAGTTGTTGAGGATTTTGTGTAATGTTCTTTGACTGGTTCAGGGTGTTGAATGGGAGTTGAATTTTGAGTGTGAATTTCTCGGACTGGTTCAACTTGTGCAATAGGAGTTGGAACTTTGTTATAGGTGTCCCGATAATATGGATTAACTCTTGCATTACTGATACCAGAATTTCTTTCTTTCATCAACTTCTTCATTCTTCCTTTCCAATCTAGATACATGCTATAATCTTCAAACAGCACTTCTTTCTTAGACAATTCCTGTTGTAACCTTTGTTCACCATCTTTACCTAATGGAAACAAACATCTCCATACACCTTCACGATTCCAAATTTCTGTACCTTTTAGAGATTTACAATAATCCGACATTTCCGTAGACGGAACAGGGAAAGCCCAAATATTTGAAGGTCTTGCAGCATCCAAAGGAATCATAGTATTACCAAAATAAAATGAACCGGGGAGAAATGTTCCTACTACATGATCAGATTTGCCTAATCTATGAACACCTTTATTGTGCATGCGACAGTGGAAACGAGGAGTATGCCATGTATTCTGCTCATAGTTGATTGAAGGTGGGATTAGAGAAGATGGGTAGTTGCTGAAATAGGAAAAGAAATTATTGGACTTGGTGATTGCCTTATCTGAGAACTCAATTACTTTGATGATCTCGTCGAGATTGTTGATTTGCGACATGTTTTCCAAGATAAAAAAAAATAAAATAAAAAATAAATAGATAAGTTGTAGCAGGTAGAGATATATTGATTGTGAATAAATAAGAGACAGAAAGAGAAAAAACAGACTATGTAAGTACAGAAATTAAGGAAAACTTATATAGAAATAATTATAGCATTGTGTATGGACATGTTGAAGTATCTGACATCAAATTGTCCATACAAGCTAGTAAAAATGCGGCTGGAAAAAAAATATTTTAGAGTTTTATTGAATTTGTTGTTTTCGGCCGAACGTTTTTTTTTTGTTTGTTTTGACGTAAGGCTTGTCCTACCTCAGATTATGTGAACACATGTACATCTCAACTCCATACTATTTCACTCTACAGACAATTTAACCCACCCAATGACGTCTAAAAAAAAAAAAAAGACAAAAATGATTATTACCTCCCTTATATGATCTCAGATAAATTCCTCTTGTTACTTTGTTTTGTCTCTAATATCTCCAAAGGTTGCTATTAACATCATATCATTTTATGACCTTAGACAATATTCCAAAAGCTAATCTAGTAATTAGAAAGAGATATCTAGGACAAAATAAAAATATTCTTTCTGAGTTTTTAAATATCACATTGATTCATATGTAAGTTTTCTAATGAAGTTCGTAATGACAGAGTACTGCAGGGACTAATATCGTATTTGACATTTAATCGGTACCTATTTAAGTGTGTTTTTGTTTTTACATTAACTATTAGGCAAAATGAGCTGGTAGATCTATCTCATGATATATTTAAAAAGAAACTATTATTAATTAACTGTATTTAGTGTAAATTCATAGATTTCAGGCTTCAAAAGTTAGAAGAGTCAATAGTAAGCTGTTGAATAATCTATATTGTACAAATATAATAATTTTAGATCATTTTTAGGGTGAAGGCTCTAATATGATTGAGGTAAAGAAAATAATATAGCTAAGGTGAAAGAACTTGAATAAGAGCAATAAATATATTATTGTAAAAAAAAACGAAATAAATTTAATTGGTTCACTACATCATCACTACTAATTCATTATAAAAAGTAAAAATAAAAAAAAAAATTAAATATCATAAAAAATTGTTAAAATCAAAATATAAAGAATAGGTTAAGAAGCTAATAAATTATTTTAAAGTTTTTTTGAAGCCAAAATATTCAACATATCATTTCTGGCGGCATCTAATCTTGTAGTATCTGTACCATATTGTTTGGCAGCTTTGGAAAGTTGGACTAAGGTGTCTTGATATTGGGACATGCTTGGGGTGACGGATGGATCGAGGGAAGGTACAGTACGAAGTTTATTGTTGATGGATTCGGTGGTGTCGGCTACGTTGCTGGTGATGTCAGAGAAGATGGTGATGCCGACAGATTGGGGAGTGAGAGTGCCATAAGGCATGTTGGGAGAAGGAAGATAGGGACTGGCAGGGGCAGGAGGAGGGTATGGAGAAGCCAGACCCGGATTGTATGCAGGTGGATATGCGGGAACGGCAGGAGGATATGCAGGAACCGCAGGATTATAAGGAAGAACACTCACCATTGGTTGTGCAGGCACAATACCATACGGTACCGGAATAGTAGGTGGACATGAATTAATTACATTCATACCAGTATTCATCATAGTAACAATTTGACTTTGAACTCCAACCATAACAATGACCACTGTATTAGCGGGCATTACTCCTGATACCATAACCATTCGTTGTACCAATTGGTTGCAGTTCATAACACAATTGTTGAGCATACTTACGGATCCCACCATTAAAGAATTGATCAGACTAGATAGTCCGTTGAGAAGGAAAAATGGACTAGGAATAGGGACTGGAACTGGTGCTGGTGCTGGGTAGGGAATAGGAACTGGAATAGGGGCTGGGGCCGGTGCTGGGTAGGGAATAGGAACTGGAATAGGGGCTGGAGCCGGTGCTGGGTAAGGTACCGGTGCAGGAGCTATCAAAAGTTCATTACCTTGAATGTTAGACTCATTAAAAGCAACAGGAGAGTTTTCAATCGCCATATTAGCTTCAGGGTAAAGCGTAGAAAGAGGAGAAGGATTAATGGCAGCAGGATCAGCTATCATTTCTGCAGGTGCAGCAGACACAAGCAATGCTGACAATAAAGCAAACAATAATCTTGAAGAATAAATCATTAATATAAAATATCTATATAAAAGAAAACAATAAAGGAATGACTTGAGTTAAGCTCTATAATTATCTTATCAGAATGCAATGAAAAGAAAAAATAATATTATAAGGAGGACTTCCAACGTCTTTATATACTTTTAGGTTCCATGTCGTAGAAGCTATATAATGTCTAAAAGTATTACAATTATTTTATATTTCTTTCAAATTTCACTTTTATTAACATTGTAAATCATCATCATGCAATTGATCAGTCAATAGCGTCTTGTAATTACACAATTGGGTAAGTTCTAACATCAACCAGTTTCAATAATTTTATATCTTATTTATTTGATTTGTATTACAAACTACATACGTTCATCGATAATCGAAATGGTTTGAATATAAATGTGAAATACCTATTAAAGTAACTCAGTTAGATGAGAGGGATGAAGATACGTTTGCTTAATCTAAAATCTAGTATTGCAATTATGCAAAATAAACGTTATTTTAAGCTTATTTTATTCTGTGGGGAGATTTCACCGCACTCACACTCTGATGATCTAGGAACAACATCGATAGTAGTTTACTCCATCCACAAATATTAGTACCCATAATAGTATACTAATTATTGAATGAATTCACCTTCATCCAAACACTTTTCCTCTTCCGTCAATTTCGTGATTATTAAAGGGTTTATGTCTTGGGACTTTCTATGTTAACTTCAAAAAAAAAAAAACATAATAAAATCAAATCAAACTTCCTCACTCAAAATTAATATATTTATATATATATTTTTTCTTTTGGCAGTAAAAAATAAAGAAATATATATACCATCATTATGAACGCTGGATCTTGTTTCACTTGCACCAATAATTTATTCAGAAACATCGAATGACAAATTTCTTCGAAACTTGATAGTATTCCTAGCTGTGTATTCTGGAATACCAAAAAAACACATCAGAGTAACCCACCAATATGTAGGGAGAGTGTAATCAAAGACATCAGAAAAACAATCAAATCTGAGATGTTCCAATCCACTTTCCTGCATTAAAAGCAATCAACAATTTTTTCAATCAACAATCCAATTACATAAACATTTGACCCATACTAGTCCCAAAATAGTAGTTATCCAATCACAGAACAAATGTTGTGGTTGATTGATAAATAAAAGCAACCAACCCATTTTTATGGATTAGTTTCACATTAGTTCGAATAAAATATACCATACGAAATTTCTTGCATGTACTAGGAAAAGCTAAACTTTTTATTTGCTACTGATAAGCACTATCAGTTTTGGACCCTGAAAAAAAATATAAAAATTTCTGTATGTAGATATATATGCTTCCTTCAAGTTAAAGCTGAAATTGTCTAACTATCTTGAAATGTTACAATGCTTGAATCAAATACACCATAGTTTCAAGCTTATACAAACAATTTGATTTTTTTTTTATTAATTTCAACAATTTGAACAAATGAAAGTTTGTGATGAAATGAACTGATACATTTGATGCAGCTGTACTAGTCCGTTCCTATGCAACTTAATTGATTATCACATCCATACAACATCAGAAAACAAATGAACAGTAGAATTCATGTTTAATTTGAGGAATCTTGCAAAATCAAAGTAAAAGCAGAGTAAAATAATTTTTTTATTACAATTTCACTTATTCATTATATCTCTTCAAGATGTTAAAAATAAAACTTATCGTCATTTTATCCTCTGATAACTTTACAGAGCAAGTCAGATGCATCAACAGAGTCACCATCCTTCACAACAACGTCAGCAATCTTACCACTGACTGGTGCAGAAACAATCATTTCCATCTTCATAGCAGAAAGGACAACAATGGGGTCACCAGCCTTGACATCGGATCCTTCGTGTACACGGACTTCAACGACAACACCAGCCATAGGAGCACCAATTTCATTAGGATTGTGAGCATCAGCCTTAGGACGAGTAATAGTCTCAACAGCAGCCAACTTATCTTCAACAGTAACCTTTCTCATCTCACCATTAAGTTCAAAGTAAACTTCTCTAGTACCAGTTTGAGTAGAAAGTTCACCAACAGCTAAAAGCTTAAGAACAAGAGTCTTACCTTGTTCAATGTCAACTGAGAATTCTTCGTTGATTTGAGGTGCAGCAAGGAAGTATCTTGTAGGAACAACTGAAAGATCACCGAACTTCTCAATGTACTTGCGGTACTCTTCGTAGACCTTAGGATACATATTGTAAGAAGCAACATCACATCCAGTAATATTACCAAATCTCTTCTCAAGATCAGATTTAACTGCAGCCAAATCAATAGGCTTGAGGAACTTACCAGGGCGTTCAGTAAGTTTAGGACGTTGTCCACGAAGAATTTCAGCACGAAGGGGTTCTGGGAAACCACCATAGGGTTGGCCCATAAGACCTTCGAAGAAGTCAAGAACGGACGCAGGAACATCCAAAGTAGATGCCTTCTTCAAGACATCATCGTAGCTGAGATGGTTAGAAACCATGAATTGAGCAAAGTCACCGACAACCTTAGAAGTAGGAGTAACCTTGACAATATCACCAAGAACCATATTTGCTTGCTTATATGCTTCCTTCGTTTCTTTCCATTGAGCACCCAAACCCACTTGTTGAGCCTGGAAAAGCAAGTTGGTAAGTTGACCACCAGGAATCTCGTGCTCATAAACTTCAGGATCAGGACCCTTGAGATCGGCTTCGAAACAAGAGTAGAGAAGTCTCATTTGAGCCCAGTATCCATCAAGTTCCTTGACGTGACTGCTGTTCAAATTAGTATGAACTTGTCCTTCCAATGAAGCAATAAGAGCAGAGATAGAAGGTTGAGATGTCATACCAGACATGGAGTTAGAAGCAGCATCAACAGCATCAGCACCCGCTAAAGCAGCGATAGTCATAGAAGCAACTCCAGTACCAGCGGAGTCATGAGTATGTACGTGAATAGGAAGATCAGGGTACTTTTCACGGATGGCAGAAATAAGTTTTCTGGCGGCAGCAGGCTTCATAGTACCAGCCATATCCTTAATACCCAGAATGTGGGTACCCATCTCAACAATTTTATCAACAACTTTGAGATAGTATTCCAAATTGTATTTCTTTTTGGGATTAAGCATATCACCCGAGTAACAAACAGCCGCCTCAATAACACCACCAGCCTTCTTGACAGCATCGATACCAACCTTAAGTTGATCAAGATCGTTCAAAGCATCGAAAACACGGAAGATATCAACACCATTCTTCTTAGCCTCGTAGACAAATTGATCAATAGCGTTATCGGGAAGAGATGAATAAGCAACACCGTTAGCACCACGCAAAAGCATTTGGAAAGGAATATTAGGAACGGCCTTTCTAAGCTTACGAAGTCTGTCCCAAGGATCTTCATGCAAGAAACGCATAGCAACATCGAAGGTAGCACCACCCCAACATTCAAGGGAATAAGCACCAGCAAGAGCATGAGAAGTTTCATGGGCAATATTAAGTAAATCGCAAGTACGAACACGGGTAGCCAACAGAGATTGATGCGCATCTCTCCAGGTTGTATCCATAATAAGAGTTCCATCATAGTTTCTAACAGCTTTGGCGAAGGCTTCGGGACCTTCTTCAATAATAATTTGTCTGAAACCCTTGGTGCAAGGAACAGAAACGTCAATCTCATTACCAGTTTCATCCTTCAAAATAGGCAAGACTACATCACTCTTAAGCTTGGGAACACCAATTTGACCTGTAACTTGAGAACCATTGACGATAAGCTCACCAAGGAAAGCGAGAAGCTTTTGAGCACGGTTTTGGGATGTGAGCATTTCAAAAAGCTTGGGCGTATCATCAATAAAAGTGGTCCAGCACTTGCCCTTAACAAAAGTGTCATTTGTAAGTAAAGCCAACAAAAATGGAATATTAGTCTTGACACCTCTGATTCTGAATTCAATAAGAGCTCTAAGCATCTTTCTACGAGCAATTTCATATGTAGCACCAGAACAAGAACACTTAACCAACATAGAATCATAATGAGGAGAAATAATGGCACCAGCAAAACCATTACCACCATCAAGACGAACACCGTTACCACCAGAGGATCTATAGACTTCGATCTTACCTGTATCAGGTTGGAAATTCTTGGTAGGATCTTCAGTTGTGATACGGCATTGAATAGCAAATCCACGTGTAGCAATTCTCTCTTGAGTGAGACCCAGGTTAGATAAAGTAGCACCAGCGGCAATTTGAATTTGGGCAGCAACAATATCGATACCAGTAATTTCTTCAGTGATGGTATGTTCAACTTGAATACGAGGATTGATTTCAATGAAATAGTGACGGTTCTGGTTGTCAACAAGGAATTCAGCAGTACCAGCATTACGATAGTTAGCAGTTCTAGCGAGTTTAACAGCGTCAGTAAGAATAGCGTTTCTGACTTCAGTAGGCAAATCTAGAGCAGGAGCAACTTCAACAACCTTTTGATGACGACGTTGAACTGAACAGTCACGCTCAAAAAGATGTACGACATTTCCTTCGTTATCAGCAAGAAGTTGGACTTCAATATGCTTAGGCTTGTCAAGGAAACGTTCGATAAAGACGGTACCATTACCGAAGGCAGTTTTAGCTTCTGAAGTAGCACGAGAGAAAGCATCTGCAATATCTTCACCTTCTCTAACAACACGCATACCACGGCCACCACCACCAAAAGCAGCCTTAATAATAACAGGGTAACCGTACTTATCAACGAAGTCTTGGGCCTCTTCAAAAGATTCAATGGGACCAGGAGTACCAGGAACAACTGGAACATCGCACTTATTTGCCAAATTTCTGGCAGAGACTTTATCACCTACAGAGTCAATGACTTCGGCAGGAGGACCAATCCAAACCATACCATTTTCAACAACCTTTTTAGCAAACTCGGAGTTCTCTGAGAGGAAACCATAACCCGGATGGATCATGTTAACATTGTGAGTTTTGGCAATTTTAATAATCTCATCAATTTGGAGATAAGCTTGGACAGGGGTATATTTTCCTCTAGGACCAATTGCATAACTATAATTTTGCGTTAGTAACCCAGTCCAAAAATCAACACGGGATATGCAGGTTCGGAGCTCCGAAGCGGGGACACCCAACAAAAAAAAGGCAAAAGAAGCCATTTATGTGGTGTCAATCAGAGCATGCCAAACTGCCTTGAACAAAAACAATTTCTCTAAAGAACAATGTAATAAACATACGCTTCATCAGCCTCTGTGTAAATAAAAAAAATTGTTAGTAAAAAAATACCGAAAAACCACCATATAGTATAATTTGCTTAGTAATTTTGGGAAAACTTACTTAATCTGTGCATAGATAGTCTGTCTTCATGGGCATAAATAGCGACAGTAAGCATTGAAAGCTCATGAGCGGTTCTAAAAATCTAAAAAAAAAAGCCAAAGTTAGCCGGTTGGTTCCTGATTTCACAGTAAATAATGAAATAGAAAAAGTGACGGTGACCATTCATAGTAATGAATTATACATACTCTAATAGCTGATGCAAGAGGAGAACAAAAACGAGAAAAATAGTTAGTAAATTGAAAGAATAAAGATCGTCACATCTGGCAACACATCAATTGAACGAAAATCTTCTAAAGTTTACAATATCGATTAATCGAGAGACATTTCGTGTAGAGGTATTGTTGGAATATGGCATAAAATGGTGCCTTTTGAAGTGAACGCGACAAAAAGGAAACAATCAAGATGGAACATACGAATTTCACCTCTGTTGGCGACTATAAAGGACTGTTAGTATAAAGAAGAAGACAAGCGATAAGGAGAAAAATAAAACATACCCAAAAGTTTGTTCATAGGTCCGAGGATGGAGCTGTCAGCTCTAATCTGATGGACAGAAGCAGCTGTAGCAACCCCATCTTCGAGAGCGTCGATACCAGACATTTCAGTGTGAAAAGAAAAAATATGAAAGATGGGGAACGAAAGGGAGAGGGGAGGATAAGAAAAGATGAGAGAAAGAGAGTAAAAAGAAAAGGGGAAAAAAAGATGAGAGGGAGGGAATAAGTTCACTATTTATATGTCTCATTATGGGGAATTAGATTGGGAAGTCAAATACCATTCAATCCGCCAATACATGAAATATTGTATGTCTGTGTGTATCTAATTTAACTAGTTCAATTGTCTCTATACTGTATTTGTAATCTTCATTCATTTCAAAGAAGTTTAAAACAGCAAAGTACTATTTGAATTATTCCATATGAATGACCTTGTTTATATATACAAAATAAAGAAAAAAAAAATAGCAATAATTCATGCTTCCGTCTTGTTTTAATTCATACAAAGATGAAGACATCCCCACGAAATCCCAGTATGAAGCGGTGTGACAATGGGAAAACAATATTGGAATGTCGTACATATATTAGAAGTGGAAAAGACGAGTGTTAATTAATATAATAAAACGTGTCGATTGACATGTTCTGTATTTGCTTGGGTTTGCTGATTAAGTTAAGATGTCGTATCAGCAGTAGGAAGTGATAAAATGGACGATTATCTCAGACACAGCATGATGACCCTGTTTCCTTTATTACATAATAAAGTTTTGATTACATAATTATAAATGGCCTCCTCCTTCCAATTTGTTGCGGTTGGTGGTTGGAAACATGAAAACACCGCACGAAAAAGTGACTGCCGAAGCAACTCCGTGACCTTTTACTTCACTTCACCTGCCGTCCACCCTCCGTTGCTGTTTAAAAAAAAATAAAAAACCAACAACATCGCACGAGAATTAATTTCATTTCCATTCCCGAGGTAGACGTCTGAGAGTATGAAGAGAAGATAGTTGAATTCTGGAATAAAATCAAAACAAGTTGAACGGTAGTGTAGACTATCAGTGATATTTCCATTTTTAGTAATCTTCATGTACTTACCATATCAATCAATTCAAGAAGTTTTAGACCCATTTTTGGCTGAATTCAACCATCTCATACCATCATCCATCATCAACAATTATCATACACGTAGCAATGGTTCCATGTAGAAACCAAAGGTTCATTGGTACATTCACAGTAGGAACATACATACATACATACATACGTACATATGCAGTGTACATATATGCAGATACAAAACTTCGACACGTATTCATCAAACTTATTGGACAACAATATTTGCCGGTTCCGAATCTATTTTTTTGTTTTCATTTGACAGCAAAGGGAAAGTGACAGAGAAGACAGAGAAAGAAAATACTTAGAACTTAAAACATTGGAATTCATATGTGGGAAGAGGGAAATCATCATCATCTGGGGAAATTGTTTATGGAGGGACGTTAAGCATAATCCAGGCACCATTTTTTTAAACGTCACTTCTTCAGGGTCCACAAGTTTCTTTTTCAACCCATTTGTTTTAAGTCTCTTTTCTTTACGTCTCTTAATTGGTACATAGTTTTAATAGAGAGGAACCAATTATCGGGTGGAGCCGTTTCATTGTTTTAATTTTTTGCTTCTTCCATCAATTTGTGTGTATTCAGACATCTTCAATGTTCATATTTACTGTGTTCTTGTTTAGTACTTATTTACATTCATACACTTATGTATATCATTATCAGCCTGTCTCGTTTACACTTTGGCTATATTCCTTCTGTTCTGTTCTACAGCCACGCGTCACGTGAATGTAATATAATAGTCGGAAAATGTCGGATTGTTTGGTAGAGGCAGATTTCAGTTCTTTTCTCCCTCGTACTCAACACATAACATAATAGAACTGTACAATCTTCTAAAAGTTATTACAGTTAACCAAGATATCAATATTTTTTCCTTGTGATTTAAGCGAACAATTATGATGCATATTAACACAGAAACAAAGATACTTAAAAAAAAGTTGATGCAAACATTCTAAAGATAAATTTGACATGTTGTGCTTACCTTAATTGTACTCTATGGTTCTTACACCAAGTATGTCATATCTTCCGCATATGACATATACCAAATTTTCAGTATACCAAATTTAACCAATAATGTATATAATAATAATGGTTGTAATACACTTGTAGTTAAGTGGCTTGTTTAGTATTTAGAAATTTGTTTTTATATTACAAGTAGTTTATAGAACAACAACATGAAAAACATATAGAGTCATATTTGCATTCGCCAATGCCATATAGCTGATCGATCAGTATTTGTAATAGCATAATATTGGTTGTATAATATAGGAATTGAATAAAACATAAATGTGGATAGAAATAGTCAAGGTTTACTGTTTTCTGAAATTTCGAAATGAAACCATTCTGTATACTTGAAGCGCATATATGCACATGTTTATATTTCCAAAAACTTGTGTATTAAGTAGATGCATATATTAACAGGTATAATGTATTATAGAGAATACCTATATTGAAATGGCTATTTTTATATTTAAGAATGTTCAAATGTTTGTATGAGAGGTGTTATTGGTAAGGCTGAAGATTTACATTGACTGTACTTCGTTTGTAACCATCGAAATCATTGATTTGAAGAACAAATCAAACTTGTTTACAAGATAGAGGTACCTACATAAGTTAGTACTTCACATGGGATATAATTAATTTTGTCTATAAACCCTATGAGATTTAAATACAAGTTTGATGTCCAACAGTTAATTTCAAATTCTATGCTACTAGTTTTACTAATGGTCAACTACCATGTTTCATCTTTATTAACCCATATATACTTTTTATTGGTTGGTTTTGATTGTTATAGATTGATTAGATATTCCGTTAAGAGACATGTGTGGTCCTCCGCGTAAATAACAGCCGTTATATAATTTGTAAAACGATGAACCAGTATACATACCTGCATATGTAAGTTTGTGATTTCATGAAATCCAGGAAAAGTTACCTGACTTTGATTATTATTTGATATATATTTTATATCACTATGGGATGATTTCTACGTGTGTCATTGTTGATTCCGAAGCTTTTGCAGATTTGGTTGTGTTATTACAAGAAACAATTTTTAATTTTAAATACTTGTGTACGACAAACAAATCAAAGAGCCTTATTTCATAAAACAAATAGTACTAAGAAGTAACATGGAATAAAATGAAACAAGCAATGTAAAATAAGTACCGATACCTAAGGAAGTGTTGGTGGCAAGTTCATGATAGAAAGGCTTGTTGCCACAGAGCTTACATCAGCGGATTTTTTAACCTTTTTTTTTTCTATTTCCCGCACTTCTATTTTTTCTTTCCCATTTCACCTTTCATCTTCTCATTGCTTTGCGTCTGTCACTGATTCAACTCAACTGTGTGCCATCCTGTCTTTTTCAATATTTCTTATTTTCTAATTATAGTTTGGCTTTAATCTGTATACTTATATTGTCTAATCATGTCTACACCAAGAACTTCTACGTCTTCAATCAAATTTGCACAATTCAAGCTTGTCCTTCTTGGTGAATCCGCCGTTGGTAAAAGTTCGCTCGTTAATCGTTTTGCTAAAGACCAGTTTGATGACTTCCGTGAGTCTACTATTGGTGCCGCCTTTCTCACCCAAACTATCACGCTAGATGCAAATACTACAGTCAAATTCGAAATCTGGGATACTGCAGGTCAAGAACGTTACAAAAGTTTAGCTCCCATGTATTATCGTAATGCTCACTGCGCTGTAGTGGTCTACGATATCACCCAATCTGCATCACTTACACGTGCTAAAGCTTGGGTCAAAGAGCTTCAACGTCAAGCTAATGAGAATATTGTGATTGCCCTGGCAGGTAATAAGTTAGATCTGGAGGAAGATAGAGAAGTACAAATCGAAGAGGCCCAAGCTTACGCTAAAGAAGCAGGTTTACTATTTTTTGAAACTTCCGCAAAGTCAGGCCAAAATGTGACGGAACTATTTACTGCGATCGCAAGGAAACTCCCTATCGAAAGTGTTACCGCTGGTCAAGGAGCAAACAGAACTGCAGGGCGATCTGGTAAGGGCATCGACTTGAACGCAAATTCTGGTCCTAATAGCCAATGCCAATGTTAATTATTACAATTTACTCATTTTCATTTCATCCCAACCAACTATCTATGTCATCACTTTTCTCACAATTCTTCTTCTTATTATTATTATTTCTTACTTTTTACGATATGTGTTGTTCTCATCATCTTTTAGTTCAGTTAATATAGAAATTCAGTTTATCAGGTGTTCATTGCCATTAATAACGTAATACTGCAGTGCTTTAATCTTTATTTTTAATTCATCTTATGTCTTATCCAGTTCGATATATAACTAGTATCTCTAAACATGTAACTTATCCACACCTTAATAGATGTAGGGTAATATTGGGCAAGGGTTGGCCTTTAACTTATTTTCTCGGTGGTGACAAGGGAAAAAATACAAAAAAAAAGTGTTTTGTCCCAATTTTCATTGTCCCTTCTACAAGAAATCTATATGTAATTATTCTTCTCTTGATCATCATACTTATGAATCTAGACGATAAATTGTTCAGTAAATTAAAAATAATTAATTATTTACTAGAGGAATGAACTTAGATTTAACGAAACTTATGCAAGAGACATCTATACGAACGAAGTCAACGCTTGTTGATGGTGACAACGATGCCGCTAAGGTAAAGAAATCGAAATCAATGAAAAAAAGGGAGAGAAGAAAAGAAAGAAAAAATCGCATGGCGCAACTTAAACAAGGATCGAATAATGATCCAAATGGTTCAATTTATACAGTGTTACAAAATCACAAAAGTAGTGGCAACAAATCTAGTGAATCAGAGCATGAGGTGATACTGTTGGATGTAAGTAGTGATGAAGATAAAAGTGTGAACCCCATTGAAGAGAAGAAGAAGAAAGAATCAGATAATGAGGAAGGATCGAATGGTATTACAAATGGACAAGATTTTATAGCTTTTGATTTTTCAGAGGAAGAAGAAGAAGATGATGAAGAAGAAGATGATGATGAAAGTAACAACAATCACAATGATGACGAACATACATCACACAAGCGGAAAAGAGAGTCGTCAGTTTCAGATGGCGATGATGATGACTATGATGAACTTCCACATAAAAGATCAGATGTTACTTTAGAGTTTCCATGGATTGCACGAAAGAATCTCACTAAATATTCAGACCTTTCTGACTGGTTGACACAAGAGATCAAAGAATTTGTTGACTATATTTCTCCATCAAAAGAAGAAATACACGCTAGAAATGACGCCGTACTGAGAATCAGAAAAGTAGTTAGAGAATTATGGCCAGATGCCGAATGTAAAGTGTTCGGTTCGTATGCTACCGACATGTATCTTCCAGGATCTGATATTGATATGGTTATTATATCCCCATCAGAAAAGTATGGCACTCGTGCAGCTCTTTACCAATTATCATCAAAACTTCGATCTAGTGGTGTTGCGATAAAAGTCGAAACTATCGCCAAAGCAAGAGTACCTATTATTAAATTTATTGAAAAGCAATCCAGTATTCATATCGACGTTTCATTTGAAAGATTAAATGGAATAAACGCTGTCGAAACGATTAGATCATGGGCCCGCCAGTTCCCTTGTTTACGGTATCTTGTTATGGTTGTGAAGCAATTTTTGGCTCGTCGTAATTTGAATGATGTTCATGGCGGAGGTCTTGGAGGTTATTCTATTATATGTTCAATCGTCAATTTTCTCGTACTCCATCCTAAGTTAGCCACAGGAGAGATTGATGCTGAACATAATCTAGGTGTTCTTTTGATCGAATATTTCGAATTATACGGTAAAAATTTTAACTATGACAGAGTTGCACTAAAAATGTCCTCACCTATGGGCTATCTACGAAAATGTGATTATCCTAATCTTCAACCACAGAACAAAGGTCGTGGTAATAAATCTTTGAATATTGCAATTCAAGATCCAGCTGATCCCGACAATAATATATCGAGAGGAAGTTTTAATGTGGTTTCAATTAGAAAATCATTCAGAGGTGCATTTGAAATGCTTACGACACGATGTTATGAAATTGAAATGTTACCTCGACGGAAACGGTCTGGATTGTCAATTTTGGGAAATATTATTAGAATTAAAGGACCCGAGCGTGATTTTGTTGATTCTAGATCGAAAGTGATGAATATTGCACAAGTTTATGAAATTTCTGACGATCAAAGTAGTGGTATAGAGGGACATTCAGGTGCTATAGTTATGAATGAAAACATTAATGGGAAATCATCTCGATCAAAGAATTCGAGACCGTCTCCGACTACTTCGAAGACCCCTCAATATAGCAAAGCCAAAGAATATATTGAGATTCTAAGTGACGATGATCAATATGAACCAGAATTTACCAAATCTACCAAGCCTGCCCCTGAGTCAGATACTAATTCAGAAGATACCGGTTATTCCCCAGAGTTAGCGACACGACCTTCAAAATCAATTGAAAGAAAAGAAAACTTAGATGATTCAGATAGTAGAACAAAATCAATTAGTCGGGCAGCTAAAATGTCATACTGGAGTAGTAAAGGTAGTTTTTCTGGGGAAAGTGAAAGAAGATAAAGGTTTTTTTTTTCTTTTTTTCTCTCCTTCACCTTTTACTACATACTTTTTCTTTACAAGGTTTTGTAGAGATATAGAATCTCTGATTCGAATTTTAGATTGCATAAGAGATTTGTATGCATACAGTCCGAGAATAATATTTGCAGCTAATAATAGACAAGTAAAATTATTGTAAATTCTACTCTACTTACGGATATTGGTACCTATCTGTATTGTACATAAAGGATCAATTACGGTTCTCTATAAACGTAAGTACGAAGTATGTATATTTCCATAGTTGTAAGCCTAACAACCAATTAATCTCTATTATTACCATCCATCCATATTGTTTTGGTTCAAACATAAAAATCAAAAATCTTATGCATGTTATAAACTGATGATAATACTATACTAGAAAAAACACAAGCTATGGTAATTTCTGAAGCCTTTGAATAAACAGAATCAAATATATTCAATATTGATATGTACATGGAGTAATAACGTGTATACATTTGGTTTGATAGGGTAATTTTAATATATATGGTACAAAGGTTTTATTGATCAATCAAAAATCACTGGCAAGAAACATGAAAATAAAAATAGATCTATTCTGGCTACCTTTCAAGGTTCCAATTGTATGTATAGACTTACTACATACATTCCTAGTAGCAAAGGGTGAACATGGTCTAGAACGTCAAGTTCTATAACTTTGTGTTGTAAGAAACCTCTGTGATGATGATGATACTTTCATATCTAGAAAAACACCGTCAATTACCGAAGTTTTCTCCACAAAATAACCGATTTTATGATGCGATACATTTTCTTTCTCTCTCCCCACATATTTTGTTTTTCTTTTTGTTATGTAGTGGGTACAAATTGAGCTCCGATGTTCGGGGATGAGATGCAAAACAGATAGCTTACTTGCCGTCCAAGGTATCTACGTAGTTAACTAGGGGCATGTAAATAGATACCTACATAGGTAGGTATGTAGGTTCATTGTTGTTGGTAGGCACATATGTGAAATGTTTTATACACATTCTGACAACTCCGCCACTTAAAATGCTGTATAAGTGATAGTTTCAAAACGTTCAGGAAACATTCCGGCTTCGGGAGGATGAATTTCAGGAACAAAAACGCTCATTACCGTTCACCCGAACGCATTACCTAATGTACAACAAGTTTAAATAATCATAAGGTGGGCATATGTTATGAATGTTGCCAAGCCGAGTCCGAATGTCGGTGATGTCTGCGAAAAATGGGATCCTCCTCCTCCTCACCTTTCCCACTTTCTTTTCCTTATTATTTTTTATTTTAATTATTTAGTTTTTTTTTTATTTATTTATTTATTCATTTTATTTTATTTTTTATTTTTTTTTATTTTAGTTATTTATTTTTTTTATATTTTTATATATATATATATATATATTTTTGGAGGGTTGCTATAAGTAGTAATTACTATTACATTCAATGAGAATTTTGTTTGCACATTGTTGACTTTTATTTTTTCTTTTTGATTTTGTAATTTGGAGTAACAGTGTATATGTAAGACGAGCTACAAGTTGTGGAGTACAGACGGAAATAGAATTGGAATAAGACCTAGGTATCAAGGTAAGTAGCTTTGTGGCTCCAAATAATATAGTTTTCATTAATTGTTGGACAGAGTAGATGGTTTGAGGGAATCTTTGTACTAGATAGAAAGAGGTTTAATCCAGTAATCCAAGATAATAAGCATGTTCCAGATATACACGTGGTACTTATAGGTTTTGAATGGTATTAATAATAATATAGAGTTGTTTTGGATATATTCTACATACATATGACCCTAGGTAATTATGCATACGTGGATTTAAAAAATTATAATTATGTTGAAAAACATTTTGTGTGAGGAAATTATGAGCCATAACATAAGTTGAAAAGGCTAGAAAGATTTGTTAAATGTGAAATAACAAATTTATTGTTTAAGGTTGGTAATGAATTATGTCTTTTTTTTCTTTTTTTTTTTTTTTTTCATGATGAATACATTGGAGGAAGTTAAAGAGGAACCTGATGCTCCTAATAATATGCAGATAGTAAATCAAAACAAAACAGATCATATGAAGAAGAAGGATGTGATGGGCTCTAGACGTGGGTTTTGACGACAGTTACAGTGGAGGGAAAAATACAATAAATAATTCATGTGGAAAGAACGGAATACGAATTTAAATTACATAGTAGAGAAGACAGAAATCACCAATTATCACAAATAAAATAAATTTTTATTTTCACTAAATTCATAAACTATTTACATTTTAAACATATGTTTTATAATAACTATCAAAGGGTATAAAGGAAAAATAATTTATCGCTTAAATTTATTAAGTTCAAACTTTCTGGTACAGTTGTAGGCAATGAATGAAAATCCAAATGCTAAGAGGGATCCAACATCTCCACCATATTCACCAATAGATTTGGCAACGGGACCAGCCCACCAAACTTGGTTCATTCCCAAGATAGCTCCTGCAAGACCGCATGCAAATGCAAAAAGTGCTGAGAATCCAGGTGGAA
>JAJMJJ010000117.1:28047-42024 GCA_030568955.1 Geotrichum siamense (nom. inval.) | reverse complement strand
ATAAACAGATACGATGCAACCATAAATCTAATTAACTTATAGATAGGCAAAACCGTAGATGCCCCAGTGATATGATAAATTAAAATTGCAATTTGCATCCATCCCTTCCACTCATCAGTCATATGTCTATTGAGATATCCAATTGATTTAGCATCTTGAACTTTTGTAATTGTAACCAAACCCAAAATAACGGAGATCATAGAAAGAACACTAAATTCATGTACCAAAAAGTTCTTATGCCCCTTGTTAAAAATATGAGTACGATCGGCTAGGTAACAATAACCAACACTCAAGGAAAGAGCAAAAAATGAGCCTCCCAACTGCAATTTTAAGGAATTGGTTTTCCAAATCCTATTTATATTAACAAAGATTGAACCAAGAATACCTACAGGAATAAGAAACAAAATTGCAGTAAGCACCAGTAAATAAATACCGGCAGGTTCATTGTACTGTAAACAACAAGTATTGGCATAAGGGAAATGATCAGAAATCTCGGTGTTGCATCGAATGTTATAAAGGAAATCGGCTTGTACATCAGCAAGAGGACTAGTGACATAACTACCACTTACATCATAATTGTCTTTTCTGTTTTCAGTCAAATTATTGAATACGATTGGAACATTGATATGGGAACCACGAAATTTAGCCCATAAATCGTTGTTAAGTTGTGATATTCTTTCCTGAGTTAGTCGAGGTTTTCTTGATGAATCAACTTTTACCTGATACGGAGTCATGACAGGAGACAGAACAACAGCACCAAATCGGTTAACAGTGTCTGTTTTTAAAGTCTTATAGAGTTCATTTAAATTTTTCCTAAACTTGACCAACCCCTTTTCGTCTTGCGTCTGTTGCTCATACCACGACCCATAAGAGATATAAACCGCTCCAATTTTTGAATTTTTTGCAGTAGTACCTAACAGTTCTTTCAATGCTTCTTTCTTCATATAGGGGTCCCAAAAGAATTCGTAGGATACACCATTTAATTCTATAACTTTGTTCATTTGTTGCTCTTTAGTAGTACCTCCATCTTCGTATGTTCCATTGATTGCTCTTAGAGCTCCATAGTAAACTTGTCTCGCAGTAGAATCCCCTAGGAACAATACACGTTTTCCTTCAAGACACTTTCCCACGTCTTTTTCTTTGTAGTGATGAAGCATACATCCGTCAGGTTGCCAATTGGCTACATGAGGTTCCCTGACTAGCCACTTACCAGAAGTCATTATAGATTTACAGTGATATCTATCAGGATATTCTATGTAGTAGCGTCTAAAACTTGCTATTAGGATCCCGATAGCCAAAACCAGAAACCATAGGTTTGACTTAATGACCGAACCATGCCAATGTACTGAAGACATTATGTATTATTTTCAATCAGGCGCCATAAACACAACAATATGCTGTTTTCTTTACTCTAAAGTTCTTACCAATGTTACAATTAGTAACTGTGAATATTGCAATCATGATCGAGAGGAGATTTAGCAAAGTAAAGGAAAGGCAGTGGTATTTTTGTAAACAGGAAAATCAAAAAGAGTAAAGTACAACTTGTATACACACGTACCACAGGTACACAGTAGTACGTATGCGAATTACATAGTATTTTAATGGACGAAATGCCCTTCTTTTATCTCCTTGCGATAGTAGCTGAATCAGTTCAATTATTGATCTTGGAACCACTATGTACACAAATAAATTTTATGGTGCTGGGTCCCCTGTATTGGCGTATTCGGACAGGGTCTTTCTAAAGTGATATCTTTATGCTCTTTACGCATGTCCGTGAAGATTCGTCTATTATTGTGTTTTAGCCGGTTAAAAACCTTATTCAGGGGTTCCGACTGCTTAAAAGCCGATTATGCATATATTCACATGTTTAATTTGTTCCTACATGAGTCTCAGATTCTCTGCCAATTCATGTAAATTCTCACTAGAAGCATACTTACTTTAGTTCACAGGGAGTTAGGGTAAAGTTGACCTTTAAATATAAAATGTCATATAATTATAGTAAATTTGATAAACTAATATATAGCAATTGAAATGATATGGACGTATGGGAAGTGTTATGCGACCGCGTATTTGATATGTTTTAGAATTTAAATATGCTTCATATCAATGGATTTATTCCATCCTATTATTTTTCACAGCCCATTATATCTAATTGCAATCATAGGCTTCCATAATTTACCTAACTTTTTGAAGATATACACCAAAAGTATGTGACCACAGTTTATGAAATTTATAATTGAATTATTTTTGCTCCTTTAGACTACACACATGTGCATATATGAGTTTTTTTTTATATAACTTATTGGAGATTCATTTTTTGTCGTTGTCATTAAGCTTCAAAACGTTGAGGGTAAATATTTTCATGCAAATTAAAGAACATCTATGGCAGTTGTTTACAACTTCGCCGTTTATAATTAAAAAAGGAATATACAGTAGCAAATATATGACTCAAAAGTTCCCACCATCATCTCACATTTTCAGTAATAATACTTTCATATTCACAATTTCCTGAATCCAAATTTTCATACAAGAATTAAGCCATTTTCAATTTCTTTACATTCCAATCACCTATTCGGGTGACTAATGTTAATTGTTGATTTTCATTTACAGGTGTCCAGTTTGTGATTTGAGCAGCCAAAATGCTTCCATTTGATTTTTTCTTTTGTGCCAAAATTATGACGTTATTTCCTTCGATTAGACTTTTGAAATTGGTTGGTTGTACTTTGACGGCCCATAGTTCGTTGTTTATAGATCCAAAATGCGTGATTTTCCAAGTGAAAGTAGTGTTGTAGTCGAGATTGATATCAGAGGGAGGAGATCGAATCACAATGGCATTTGCTTGGTATTTCAGATCTTCAGAAGTAGGTAATTTGGAAGCGAATGTATTCAAAAGATGAGATCGCGATTGTGTAGTAAGGATATAGCCTGTGAAGAGATGAACATCCGAAAGTTCATATTTTGAAGAAACACCGTTATTTTTGTATGCTTCGTTGTGAGTTTTGATAACTGCATCAAGAACGTTGACTTCAACTTCAGGATCAAGGAATTTAAGTTCGGAGGAAACTAAATTTACATTATATTTAAGAGAAGGACGAATGGCTTCCTTATACTCTCGGAAAAACTTTTGGAAGTTTCTGTAATGCCATGATCGATCCTCATAGAGACTTACCTGGTTTACTGATGTGTAGTAGTTGAGAATATCCGTTATAACATCCAACTTATACTCCAACGTACGAGTTTTCACGTTTGGGTTTTTAAAAATCAAAGCATCGAATCTCAGATTTTGTGATTCACACATTTCCTTTATTAATGGACCATAATGTTCTTTCCTTCCAGTTAACATTACCGAGATCACATTCTTATCTGACATTGAATCCCTTACCAACTGCACGACATCACAATTCCAATACCCTTCCCATCCTTTTTTCTTCTCTTCTTCCCACCCTTTCCCCAAAGCCATAAAGAACCGTTGATCATTCCACCATCCACCTTTCAAGAGATAGATTGAATTGTGAATCATTTCCATAGTCTGTGCGGTATACAATTCATAATTGGCTTTCGGAGTATGAAATAAAGTATTATCGAAATCGTAAATATGTACTGCTTTAACACTTTCTACTGGAACGAAAAATTTAGGTGACTCATACCCATAAAAATTGAGTGGTTCTGCTCCTGATGGTAATGCTGAGTGTTGATGCGGTTGTTGTGACTGTTGTGGCTTCCGTCCTCGACGATTCCCATGTGGTCGTTTCCCAGTTTTAGACACCATGTAAGATCGAAAATTTCTAACTTGACTGCTCATCCGGAAAAAATAGAAAAAAGAATAACGTAACAAGATAGTGTTCATATATATATATATATATATATACTACATATATGTATGTTTGTATATATGGGAATATGCAATGCTAATTTAAAATTTATTGTTAGTTGAATATAACTAATTGTTCGTTGAATAAGAAGAAGACAAAAACAATAATTTGCTGTATTTTGATTGAACTATGATGATATTGGATCTGGAAATTGAGAAAAGAAAAGTTTATTACGAAATTTGGGATTTGGGCATTGGTCAATTTTTTAATTCCTAACCCAGATGGTTTTTACCTGTGGGTAATGAGCTAGCTCTATATGAATGAGTTGAAAAATATACAGAGAGAGTATAGAGAAGGACAATTACAATATCACCAATCTAATTTATGAACTATGATAAGCATAGGTCATTTAAAAACACTTTAAATGTTAAATATTTCCCTATACTACGCACATTACATGTGTATTTTGGTTCACTAAGCGCACAAAATTTGCATCAAAATGACATTTTTAACTTCTTACTGTCTATACGGCTTTTCGGTTCTCGCAATAAGATCGCTGTGTAATATTGGACTAAATATTTTGAGTTAGGCCCCAGTACTTGTAAATTCAATATTTCAGACTTACCTAGGATAAAACTGGTTAGGTTCTTGATGAAATCCTTGAGGTGGTATATTTTGAATTTTTGTAAGTTCTGCTGTAATTATTTGACCATCAGCTTCAGCGCCATTGAATTGTGAAACTGCAGTCTCTGCAATGTGAGGATCATTGAAAACAATTTCAGCAGTAACTGTACGGTTTCTCTCAACTAATGTGCGACATTCATTAATAGCGCCAATTGCTGAACACACCATCTATATTAATAGTTAGTATTTTCCATCAAATTTGTATAACTGTAATAGAACTTACTTGAACATCGGCAGTACTAGTGCCAGAAGCTAAATTACGAAGAACAAGAATAGGTGGTAAACTAGCGTATCTTATTGATAATGCAGGTTTAGCAGGAATGCTAGACACTTCATTGTTTTTCGAATTGTCTTCATGAAATGATTTCGAAGGATAAGCGCTGCCAGATTTTGAAGACTTAGAGTGATAAGAATCGCCAGATCTTGAAGATTTAGAAGGATAAGAATCACGAGGCTTTGATGACCCTGAGAATCTGTCTTGATCTTGAGAGGATCTAGAATTATTGGAATTGTAGTTACGAGAATCATTTCTAGGACGATCTGAATATGATGATTTCCTATTTGATAATGGATGATTGTTGCTTTTGTAACTATTATAAGAAGGTGAAGAAGACCTTATAGATGATTTTTTAACATTAGGCTTAGGATCTCTCAAAACAGATGAATTGATTGCTTTCACAGTGCCCTGCGTTGAGTTTTTGTCGCGTCTCGGAGCTTTCGAACGTATACCTGAAATAGCTTGAAAAAGTTCATTATCTTGTAGTGGATTTGGTTTACCAGTTGACCTTGGTTTGTTTGAAATGCGTGGCTTTGAAATTTTCGAGGGACTATCACGTCGCGGTTTACTGCCTGTCAATCGTTTATATAGAGGATTGGATGCACGATTCATGAACTAAAAGTTAAGAATAAAAAATAGGTTAATATCTTGAAGGTACACAAGACGCGGCTAGTGAAGATGAATTTGTACATACCTTTGGTTCTGTAGGAATAGATTTTGCTATAATAAGAAAAAAATTAAATTAATATAAAGTAAAATAAAAATAGTTTGAGTAACATACCCATTGTATAATGAATGTTTAGGTACAGTAAAAGTTACTTGGTGTTTTGTAGTGAAGCCAAAGGAGGGTTTCTACGGGCTTTTTTGGTGGTAAAAGAAAAGTAAAATAAAAAAATAATACTTGTTACTTAGTACATACACTTTATTAGCTAACATACAAACTGATTATATAACAAACAAATATTTTTACTTACTTTCCTTTTTCTTCTTGTAGTCAACATCGCAAATTTCAACTGCTTTGAACTTCAACAATCTTTTAACTATGAAGAGGAGATATCTTGATAGCCCCTCTAAAACTACAGATGGTTTTATATTTTTGTTAGACTATGACTTGCCTTCTTTTGAATCATATTCGCTATGTCCGCAGTAGTATACATCATTGTTGCGATTCTTTCGCCTTGTAAACTATTTATTCATATTTTGTTCCCTTGACTTTTCCATTGTTTATTCCATTTTTTGGATAAGTACTCAAAGTCCTTCAATTCCTTTCGTTGTGTTATGTAGCTCAGATACCTTCAAATCTAAAGATATTCCTCGTAGGATCTACCTATAGTTTTCACACAATGTACATTCTGTCAGCACATGCTTTGCTATTACATCTTGTCCGCATTGGCATTTTTAGTTCTCCATAGAAACTTGCCGTTTCTCGTAGTAGTTGCCAAATTTACTGCAACCTGACCTAAACTGGACAATTCTGCTAAGCATGTTTCTATCATGTTTCTTCTTAAGTTTCCGTAATTTCGAGCTTGAAATCTTTGCTGTGGGGACATTATCCCTACTACCCGTTACTTCTTTGTACCACATTGCTTTGTCAGTCTTTAAAAATCCTTCATACTCATCTTTCATATCAGCTTCCAACTCAAGTATTTCTTTTCTAAGTTTTTTGCAATCTCTCTTCTTTCTCTATCTTCCTCAAATATCCTAATCACTTCACCACCTTAATCCATGGCCACCGTACTCGTACTGACATACCTTCCAACCAGAACCAGGGTGGTAAGAGATAACACTTCAATGTAGCGATAACCACAAAGAACCTCAATTTGTCTTGTATCACAAGTTTTTTTTGTAAAATCTTTATTACACAATTCATTGAAAGACTTATGATAGTGCATGTTTTCTACATGACCTGTATGTCTCTATGTACATATCTACATATATATGTAACCATAGATAAATGTAGTATGTGTCCCAGATCCTTACTGTTAAGGCTTTAAGTGCTAAATCTAAGTCTTAACTAGCTTGAGCTCCAGAGGTCGAATCTGTAATACGAGTTCTTTACTCTTTCCTAACCCGAGTCAAGGAGCCTCCTTGATATGTTTGCGTTAATCTCTTCTTCTCCTTCTCTCGTATATTTTGTATGTTACATTAATTACATAGGAAACGTATTTGAATTAACCTTTTTGACCTTTCTTTTTATTGCTTCCCTTTTACGAGGACTTAACAGTAGAGAGTTTACTAATGCATTACGTTTCGAAAATTCCAACCAGCTGAGGCGCGTCAAATTAAAAATCTTTTCCATTTAACCCTTTTTGGACAACGTGTTTTTTACTTTATTAACCGCGTCTAGTCTAGACCCCTCAAAACACGACTTCTCACGCGTTTGAAGATCGGAAATGTGTAAATTGCTAATTAACAAATGAAATTAACAATTGATAAGCGAGCTAAACATAAGAAAGTGTATCACGCAAGAGTTGGATACTAGAAGTGGTGATAGTCAAATATTATTACAAAGGAAAGAAGTAAGTCAGATGTGGGTGACTCAGATATGCCTGACGCTTGGGAAGCATTGCAGCCACTTAACGTGCATATGGCCACCAGAGTATCGGAGCCGGCAGCAGTCAATCAATATGACCCAATGATAATGGATTTGTGTGTGTAACAATGGTCGAGAAAATATTCAATGCCGCAGTACCACAGATATGGATGAATCCGTAGAGAGAATCGACGTGCTGGTCGGATAGCTACAAAGGTACTCTGAAATTATTGAAAGCCGAGCTGGGGATAGTCTTAACAAAGTCACGAAGAACATCTGCCTATTCGGAAAAAAACAAGCCAGAAAAGAAATAGAGATTGAGCAAATTGCCTACTTCAACCACCAAATGTTGCAAATGGCCAAAGCCAACTATGTCACGTTGGCTAAAAACGAAACCGAAGCCGATAAGAAATTTACGAAACTTCAATAAGTAATGTCTGAAAATAGAGCAGCAGAAGAGCGCAGGTACTCATGCCTTGTCACACTTCTCAAGGCATCGAAAGAATCAGTGCAGCAATTAGTTACGTAAATCAGCTTGAAAATGGAATATCAGGCAATGGCCCTCAGAGAGCTACGTAAGAAGGTCAAGGAAAATGACTTCGTCTATCAAAGATACATTGAAAAATCACAAAAAAAAAATTGTAGAAAAAATTAAAAATTTAGAAAAGGAAAACCTTCAACAAAAGGAAGGGATGAGTATTAAGCTAAGTAACGCCATCCGTGAATATAAGATGAAGGACGAAGAGCTACACTTGGCTATCGACAAATCCAATAAGGAAAAAGAAAAGAACTCTGTATAAGAGTTGAAGCACAAGATTGTCCGCAACCATAAAGAATCAGAGACTCCGCGTGAAAACATCAAGAGAATTGAACGAGATACGGAGCAGAGAACTGTAAAGTTTGAAATGGCTGTCACTAGAAGTTGAACTTAAACTTGAACCTGTAAAAATTTGAATTAATAAATATGGTATGCAAATAATCCTTATCCAGTTCGGAAGTGAGGAAGACATAGAAACTGCGAAGTACAAAAACCTGAAGTAATGCGGAAATTACTAAGAATTTTGAATTATGCTCCAAAGAAGGCCCAAAAGAGGTCCAGTTATACCTCGAAAGGACCTAATTTTGTACACCATAACGATCTACAAACGGCTGAGCAGATATTGGAAGCTTATCCAAGACCAGAGAATGATGAATGAAGATGGATCGCAAGACTCAGATTCCGACATCGAAATTACCAATTTCCAATAGATTAATTACTGAAGTAAAAAGTATAGTGAACGACATCCAAACCAATTAATAGTTTTAGGACGAAAAGATGATTGCAATATTATAGTGGATACAGCCAACATGGCGTATGCATGCTTATATTAACAATGTCTTAGTTTTATATAGTTTACAATCATCCATGATAAAAATGGATTATCGATCAAGTCTCTTCCATCGATACAAAAGTTGATGATAGGAACACGATGGTGATTACATGACGGGTTATAATATCGAATAATAAATTTGTTATGTAATCAGTTTTAAGAGTGCATATCCAATCGATGAACTTGAATTAAAAAACAAATGAAACTAAAATCAATTGATGACTATAAAGTGTAAACGCTATTATGTGTTTATGTCTATAGAGATAAAAGCTACAAAACATTCTTAAATTTAAAGGAAAAGTTGCTGTTTTAATTGTATAAAAGTGTTTGCTACCCTACTTTAGAATTTAGAGAGAAGAAAGGAATATACAGAAAGTACTACTACCAGCTAACATTTGAGCACTTGCTTAGAAAATTATTGTACTGAAATTAATCTGACCAATTTAATTTGACGTCGAAACAAGTGTCAATTTATGCCTGTATGTTTTCTTTACTCCAAGAACCATCACAACCCTTTTTGATAAATCGGGACATAATGTCATTATAAATCGTCTACGAGGTCTCATTGTAACACTTCATTATAGCATGGTAATGTAACAACCTGGAAATTCACACAATATTAACAGTGGTAGAACTAAAAAGAATGATAGAAGGTACTACCTTGAAGAGTGGTGGTGCTAGTCATAGTTTCTCATAACTTTAAATTTTATTTGTTAGTAATTACTACATTCATCCTTCCCAACTTGTTTTTTTCCACTCCTTTCTTTGCTCTTCTTTTTCCTCTTCCTGCTGTCACAACAGTGTAACATCGCAAATGAAAGCAAAACCTTTGACGGTTCATTGGCACCTAGAAAACCAGCCAATCTACAGTGCTCATTTTCAACCCAAAGGGAATAGACTCGCGACGGCTGGTGGTGACAATAATGTCAGAATTTGGAAATTGGAATATCAAGATCAAGCTAATCCAACAACTGTCACTTCCCTAACTTATCTAGCAACTCTAGCAAAACATACTCAAGCAGTCAATGTAGTAAGATTTGATCCAAAGGGCCAGATTCTTGCTTCTGCTGGCGATGATGGTACAATCTTCTTATGGGCTTGGATTGATCCATTGTCCAGTAGTACCGGGTTAGGCCCTAGTAAAAAATTTGGTGACGATATGGAAGATAAAGAATCATGGAAGCTCAAACACGTTTGTCGGTCAGGAATCTCAGAAATTTACGACTTGGCTTGGTCTCCAGACTCTCAATACATTCTAGCAGGCTCAATGGATAATGTTGCTCGAGTTTACAGTGCAACTACTGGCCATTGTATCCGCGAACTCGCTGAACACAGCCATTACGTCCAAGGAGTCGCCTGGGATCCGTTTAATGAATACATTGCGACGCAATCTTCAGACCGTTCGGTACATATTTATAATCTCAAAACCCGAGATGGGCAATTTTTCCTCGGCAACCACCACAAAATTGTCAAAGCTGATCTGCCGACAAGACATTCACCTGCTTCTCCACCCGAATGCCCACCAAGAATTTCGACATCACCAGACATTTCGGGAGTTGATAATTTAATGAACCCTCCGAGTGCTCGAACACCGGCCTCCAGAAAATCTTCTTTTAGTGCTGGCGGTGAATCGCCACGCCCTACATTCATTCCCCTTCCAGCTGTTCGAACTTTGGAATCTCCCAGTCATAAGTCTTCTTACTTATATCACAACGAAACTTTTACATCATTTTTTAGAAGACTTACATTTTCTCCCGATGGAAGCTTATTATTAACGCCATCAGGAGTTTACAAATATCAAAGTGGTGATGAAGAAACAACCAATACAGTCTACATTTACACTAGAGCTGGTCTCAACAAACCACCTGTAGCATATCTTCCCGGATTAAGAAAGCCTTCATTAGCCGTTGCTTGTTCGCCCATTTATTATACTCTACGTGGAGAAAAACAAAAGACTCAACATTTGACTATATCAAGCACAGAAGATCTTCCATCAACTCCTTCCTCTACAGCTTCGGCTCCACCTCAAAATGGTTCATCATCAGGTTCGACCTCCGAAACTCAAACAAAAAGTACTTCATCTATTGAGGACGATTCAACGCAAGCTCCTGTATTTGCACTTAAATACCGATTAGTCTACGCAGTTGCTACGCAGGATTCGATTATTGTTTACGATACGGAACAGAAGCAACCTTTATGCATTGTTAGCAATCTTCATTATTCGACCTTTACAGATCTTACATGGTCGCCAGACGGTCAGAATCTTCTTATGACCTCGACTGATGGATTTTGTTCTGTAATTATTTTCGAAAATAATGAACTAGGGACTCCATATACAGACCCTATTGTTAAACCAACTGTTGCTTCCTCAGTACCAACAGCCGTTCCATCATCACCAAAACCAATAGGTGCAGCACCAGTAGTTTCCAAAATGCCCCCAATTGTATCACATGGAACCCCACCTCAAACCCCATTACAAGCTCCTGTTCAAATAGTCAAAAGACCAACACCGTCAACTACAGTAACAACGGCAGGAGAACAACAACAAAGTGCACAAAAGAAAAGAAGAATTGCGCCAACTTTAGTTACAGTTGAAAAGAGAGAGTAGAGATAAAGTTTTAATATTTTTTTTTGTTCATGTTCGTCTTATTTTCATTTTTCTTTTGAAGGAATGATTTATTTTGTTTTTCTTATTTTTTTTTCTCTTCTTTTGTACGTTTTATGCATATTTATATACAATTAAAGGTTGGGATCTTGGATTCTTCTGGTATATAAAAAAAATACATTTTTATTGATGATGTTTAAATTAAATTTTACTTAATACATGGGACATGATGATTGATTGAACATTGACATCGTTTCTGAAAGAAAAATAGAATAAAAAACAATTCAATTTTCTCTACATAATGTGCAAAATCAACCATAATATTATACCGGAGATACAAGTAAAATACTATCCATAACTAAATCACCCATGCAGAACCAATAATTTACCACATATATTTTGGCTCTATCTACATATGAATCGACATTATTTATTTATTTATTTAGGGATATCTGAAACGTAATGAAGAAAAACTAAATCTAAAGATTTAGAATTGGTAAATTATTTTTCTACATATATAGTCATTAGTACTACTCTTTAGTCGAAGATACATGTGTGAAGATGTGTATTTTTATTTATCTTTATTTTATGTGTAATATGTAGGTGTATTTATTTTTTTGCCTTTGTTGCACATATAAACCTAGAATTTAGCAGAATTTTTGAAAAAAAAAAAAAAAAAAAAAAAAAAAAAAAAAAAAACAGTTTCAAGAGTTTGTAACAAAGTAACAAAATAAAATGAAATTACAACTTACATGAACGAAACCCAATTACCAATAATCTCTAACAAATGCACCAAAAAAATTTACACAAGACATACTACTAGACAAAATAACCAGCACAACAACAATACTTCAATGTGATGTTACGTTAAGTCAATACAACGTACAATTTCTGAAGTAAAAAAAAATAAAAATACATATATATATATATATACTTACGTATGTACTAGGTATATACATAGATAGGCAGAAGTGTTGAGCGTGACTTTTCAAGTTAGAGTGGAGTTTGTCAATATGACTTAATAATTGAGTGGAGAAAGTTGAGTATATTTTTTATTCAGTAATTTACTACAAGGGGTCCATTAATAGGAAAAATATCATACATTTTCTTATGGGCGTGTGTAATTGATATCCAAACAATTGATTACTGCATAGTAGTAAAAATTTATACAGGAAGGAAACTAGTAGTATGACCCCCTAAACACTGTAAACTATTTTATTTTGTTGTTGAAAGGTCATTGTAGAAAAAAATTCCTTATAGCAATTTATTTCTTTTGTTACAGTTCACAATTTTTTAAAACATTAATAATTATAAGGTTCACCTCCCAGAGCTTATTCAAATCTTCCCTAAATCTTTGCTAATACATCATCCACACTGTAGTTGGCAATATATGCTTTAGAGCCACACACATGCACAGTACAATATATGTAAATAGATTTATTATTTGTACATTAAAATGCTGTACTGCTTTTTAAATAAATATAATAAAACTTGGAAAGGCAATTATTTACAAATTTCAGTAAATAGAAAAATGTTCAAAGCTATTAATCTGAAATAAAAGGTACAAATTAAAAATACTAAAATATATAAAAAGAAAGCCAAAAAAAAAAAAAAAATAATAATCAGAGAAAACTTTTGACACAAACATGCTATTTTTTTAGTGTGCTAATTGTAAGTTGATAAGTAATTTTTCAATTTCACAACATTTTATCATCATGAAAATTTTAAAAGTACATATGTAAATTTGATAAAATCAAATCACAAAATTTATTATTATTATCTACAATTGATATATATATGGAATGCCAGATTTTAAATTATTATTAATATTATAAATATTTTTTATACAACAAAAAATATGAATTTTCCTACATAGGTTGGTAAGACATTGAGAACCTGCTTTTGAATTAATAATTGTACTGTAGTAAGAAAACAAATATAAACCATAGTTGCGAGTAATTAATGAGATGACATCATCTGGTAAACCTGTTGGTATGAGAATGTTGGTATTATAAAATTTTAAATTTTTAAGATTTAAAAATAATTATGTGACCAAAAAAAAAAAAAAATATGTTACATGTAAAATATATAGCTTTGCATGTCTTGAAAGTACAAACTATTGTGGTATCTCGACATCAATTGGTGGTGATTAATTTATCTTAAACTAATTGATGTGATTCTTATGTTCTAAGTGCTACATTTGTCGGCAAAAAAAAAAGTTCTTATGTTGTGTTACCACGAGATAATTGCATGTATGTTTAAAAAGACTTGAATTTACCTACATACAATACTGTACACGATAAACATTAGTAATCCTTTATTTTATAATTATTAGCTACATATGTACTATTTACAACTTTTTCATTTAAGTGCATTTTTGACTAGGGCTGTCTTTTCTCAAAGTTTTTTACATGTTCATTTTTATTTTTATTATTAGACTAGTAACTAAAGTAGGTAAATCATGTAGACAATATATATTCGAATTAGACAGTTAAATTTAGAGGATCTGGAAAGATTTTAATTAAGGTCTATTATGCGCGTATGCAATTAGATAGGTACGTATTTAGACTTATAGATTAAGTTATTTTAAATCGTCACCAATAATAAGAAAAACAAAAAATATTTATTAATTATTACAAATTTGGGAAGTCACTTTATTAAATTTTTTTTTTTTTTTTTTTTTTTTTTTTTTTTTT